>PVIJ01007782.1:0-79750 GCA_004024925.1 Scalopus aquaticus
TGGCTAGTCAGGGTAAATTAAAAGAATTTTATCTCCAGGTGGCAAAATGCCAATGTTCGTCCTTCTACTTCTATTTTGTTTCTTGATTGTAACCTGCATATGTCAGAGACAGAAAAGAAGACACAAGGGGGCATTTCTCCCTTTTCTGATAGTTAAAGACTAATCAAATTTATGTTCCAGTGCTGGGAGTGACAGCACCCACTGGTTACCTTATGTTAACACATAACCCTGTAACTCATTAGTCCAAGATGGCAGGACAATGAACATCTTCCTCAAGGCTGGGTAAAATATGTCCAACAAGTAGGAATCTTCTCATCAGTAGGAGAATGATTCACTGAGGTCTCATCAAGGAGCATATAATGGGTAATAAGTCTCTATCATACTATTCTTTAAGCTGTTCATTACCATCAGCAATGCCGATGACTTACAGGCTTCCAGTCAGTATCAAAAGCAACTTTTCAATTCAAATGCAAACTGCTAGCCATTTCTCATTTTCATATTCCACTTGAATTGGTCTCTCTATGGGCAGAGTTACCACTCAATTCAGACCATAACTATTTCCCTCTAGGAAAATTATAAAACATTTTGCATTCATCTTTCCTTCTCAATCTAGTGCACACACACACTAAAATATTGCTTTTCAGTCGTAATACAGATTGAGTATATTCAGTTATAAAACCCAAAGTTACTCATCTCCTGGTGGAGAAATGCTCATCCCAACAGGGTTGGCCTAAAGCAGAGATCCTAAGGTCCAAAAGCATGCCACAAATCTAAGGCACCAAGTGTCCTCCAGGTCCCTCGTGCATATCCAAGAACCAAGAAGCAATCAAGGCTTTTTCTTCATGTCCCTGCGCCTCGCGCCTCCTCCAAGTCTCCTCCCCCAAGTTATTTTTAGTTTTCCCAGCCATTCAGCTCTACCCTTCATTAGTAGGGGCGGGGAACATAGAACCTCTCTTTTTTAGATTACAGGATCCGATGCCACAAATGCAAATAAAGGGTTTTTGGTGCAGCAAAAGTGGGGAGGGGGTGCAATTTATTCTAAACAACAGGGCAGAACTAGGGAACTGGCAGGGTAGAAGGAGAGGGAAAGATCCAATTACTGATTCACGGTACAAGGTAGAGCGGCAGATACAGGAGCTGCCAAGGTCACCAGTGCTGAGGTAGGAGGCTCCCCTCTGGGGGCGGGGGGAAGATCCCTAACCTCCCCCTCAGCAGTGCTGCTGCCTTCCACAGCAGCTCCGATGAGCAAGAGAGCAAGCCCACATGCATCGTTCCTTATTAAAGGCTCATGAAAATGGCTGCTCAGCTCCACCCCTTCCCAGCAGCTCCCTCTCTTAGGATGTCACGGTGGAGTTCAGACCAAGGCTCTGAGCAGGCGTTATCTCTTCCAGCTTGGGTGGTGCTGGATGTCAGCTCTTTATTGTGCCAGTCACCTCAGCCCAGGGGTGTAAAGCTCAGCTGCCACAGGGCTGCTACAGCAAAGTCCCTCTTGGCCTTTCAAATTTTGTAAATAACGCTTTCCCATCAATCTCATCAGATCAAGAAACTAGGAATCATCCGGGTTCCTAACCCATCTACCTCCATTAACAGTAATGCCCATATCCTGAGGACCTTCTAATGGATTTGCCAACTCTTTCTGTACTGCTCTGATAGTGGCCTCATCTCTCTCGTCTAGCCTATTGCGGAAACACCTTCCCATTTAGTTTTTCTGTTTCCAGTCCCCCCGTCCTGTTACTGTCAACCCAGCTATTACCACCCACACTGCTTCTAGAGTTATCTTTTAAAAATACCAATAAGAACACATCTTTTACAACCTAGCCATCAATATCTTACATAGCCTAGACAAAAAGTCCAATCTCATTGCATATTCTAAAGGAAACCCTTTGATTTTGCCTCTTGCTAACTCTCCCATCTCACTGATCATACTTCTCTGAACATACATGTTTCTGTGCTCTCTCCCTAATCTTTGTTGCAATGTTCTGTCTACCAGCCATTTCTTTATGCTTCTTGATGGCTTGGCAGAATCATATTCCTACTTCAAAGTCTGTGTCAGCTCAGATGTCACATCTTCAGCAATGATGCTCCTCTGAAAGAGCTGCATAATCCCTCCCCCGTGCTACCCCTGCATCTTGTACTGACACCTGGGACTCATGGTAATGATTTCTTCAACTCCAAACTTCCCTATTAGCCTAAAGGCTTGGGTAACCACTTAGCATTTGCATTCAGAAAACAGGAATAACTTCTTTGAGAATAATGTTTTACTTCCCAAAACTAGAGACTGATTGTGAAGTTTTATCATTGTTGTTCCTGACATAAAAAGCAAAAAGCTATTTACCTCTTTACTCTGTTGAATTTCCCCAAGGTCCATCTTATCTTTCCTAGGCAAACGTGTTAAAGACCTAAGATAGCTGATCAAAATTGGGCTCAAAGACTTTTATTAAGTAATGAGAAGCAAGGCTCATATACAAAAATAATGCCAGTGGGGGCATGCCTGGTGGGGCAACGGGGCAAGTCTCAGCACTATGAAGCTGTCCACAGCCACTGCAGCACGAGTTCAATCTCTGGCCAGGGAGCTTCTTACATGGCGCAGCAGACCTCTCCTGTCTGGCCCACTGCTCCCCTCAGTGGTATATTTCAGTGGATTCACCTCTTCTGCTCCCCACTCTGTCTCTGGTGAATCCTCTCACCACCCCACACCTCTGGCTTACACCCCAGTTCTTGTGTGTATAAATAAATAAATATTTAAAAAAATAATGCAGGTGGTCTGTATATCAGAAATAGGACATGGGATTCATGAGGTCCAAAGGCTTATGTCTGGGTCTCCAATTCCATTATTTTTGCCTCTTTCTATTTATAAAACCAAGAAGACAAGACAAGAGAAGCATTTAGAATAAGCTATATAGTATTTTTATTTTTTTGTTCATACTATTAGGGGAAAATCATTTTGAGAATCATTCTTCTCTATTCAAAAGAGTATATTCTGTTTTGTACATTTCTCTAGACATATACTCAGTTGACATCTTTTAGCACTTTATCTATTAAGTAAAGCTTTAGTTAAATATGAATTGGAAAATATCCAAGAGAGAAACAGGCTTCTCTATTTGGCTTTTGCGGCATTGCAATAATGCATGTTTTATTTCAAGAATGGATTATTTTTAATTTCAAGCAAATTTTCTTATTTTGTACAATCTATCAAACTCAGACAAGCATCTAAATGATAAAGTCATGCTTTGTCAATGTTGTCAGAGAAAGTTAGGGTCACCTAGATTCTTGAATATTTGGCAACACACAAAGACAGATTTGTATGACAAAGACAGATTTGTATGACATGCATTAGTCATGCAGGCTTATTACCTAATTATTATTTTTATGTAACCCCATTATAGGTTAAAGACCAATAACTAGATACTTCATATGAAAGAAAACTCCCCCTCCTTTTTAAAGGCTATTTTGTCACCTGAAGCATCTTGCTTAAAATTAGAAACAAAAGTGACAGAACTTCTCAAAATAACAGTGGGATTGTGTCACTCACGAGAAGTAACCCCATCATATTTCTAAATAGGATTAGAACAAAAAAGTTCTCCGTTACATACTGTGTTAGAATTTATGGAATATTAATACAAAGCATTAAACTTTCTTTGAATGACATCTCTCACCTCTAATTTGCATTTCATTTTCTGGGTATATATTTCTAGGTATTTGACAATGTTAAATAATTAAAATGCCATTTCAATTCACTCTCTCATAACTGAATCTGATACTAAAATTATATGATACTCACTTTTAGACCCTTAAACACCATCTACAACTGACCCACACTTCGCAATGACCTCTGGCGTACACTGGGGGTTCAGACACAGGTCATTTGACAGGTAGAACTTAGACATTTTTAAAGGTGTCAAGCTGTTCTCCTTTAACAGTTTCCTAACTAGTCTGAAATAAACCTGAGTCAGCACCCCCCTCCCCTGACAGCCTCCCGCTGGAGGGCAGAACGTGGGTGGGCAGTCCAGTTAGGGCTGAGAGGCTGAGAAAGCAGGTTGACAGTCAGACCACTTGTTTGCTGTGTGGCCCGAGAAGCCAGCTAACTTCCCTTTGCAACAGTTTCCTCATCCACAAAATAAGGGGAAAGTAACTGTATATCCTCCATAGGGTACTTAGAAGAATCAATTAATATGTGATTGAAAAGCCCAACTCTGCACCACATACATAAATATAGTGTTTTCCAAATCCTGCTCTCTACCACTTTATGGCTATTTGACAATTACATGCTATCTGATCTCTTTGAAGCACAATTTTCCAATCTGTGGAATGAGAAAAATAAACTATTCGAGAATGGATTACTATAGAAGTGAATGGGTTGATACATTTAATGTGCCTAGCACACGGAATCTGATACAAGAAGGTTCCTGAAAATGCTCTTCTGTGTTTTCCTTTGCTTCTGTGTTCATATAAATTGTGCTTTAAGCATGACAGATTATAGCTCTGTGTGCATGTTCCTTTCCATAAATTAAAATCATGTTTATTTTTTTGGTTTCTAAATTCCTGTGGATTGAAAACATTAAAATATGAAAGTCTTGTCTTCTAAGATCTTTTACGTTTCTCTAGTGGCAGAGAATGCTGGGGGCGGAAGTCACAGGCTCACATGTTAAATCTTTACTATATATGGCTTTTGTTTTTGCTCTTTGCATCTATGCCTTTTGATTTCTAAAATAAAAATAAAGTAGGATATTTTTATTATAAAGAATGAAATGTTTAAACTTGGGAGTCATATGATGCAATAAATTTATATTCTATTTTAATATTTTATTCCACTATATGTTGATGTACTAAATATATTTTTTCCACTGTATATTTATTTTCCACTCATACACTGGAGAGTTTCACCTCTTGGGGGAATGACAGAGGTTATTTAGTGTCACTCTTAAAGTTCTCAAGAATGGTAGCTTGTAGCATATTCTGATTTAATTCCACAACCCTGTCCTTACAGAAAAAAAGCAAACAAACAAAAACAGAACAAACCTGGAGGACAACAGTGGACAATCACAACTTAACTAAGTGGTATGGTCTATTCCATCAACTATACCAGTTGCTATATCTTTGCAAGAGCAGATTAACACCGCCTCTAGTACAATACATATCCTCTAAGGTATAGCATATACTTTCACCCAATGACCTGTATGTCCCCAACAGTTAGAGTAAATGGATACAAGAAAATGAAGCAGGTATGGTCTGCTCACCATTGCTTCCAGTGACCCAGTGAGGACTTAGAATTCCTGGTTCCTGAAGAATTCCACCACTGAGATGTTAACAGTCACTATTGCCTGGTCATTTACAATGTCTTGTGACAAAATACCAGCAGGAAAGGCAAGGGATATTACCTAGATTGTCAGGAGGCAATAGGAAATGGGACAGAAATTATAATCACCCGAGGGATGTACTAGAGTATCCTCTGCCACTATCTTCCCCAATTTTGATGGTAAGTGGGCAAGTACAGTTGACTCATCCCACCAATGGGCCATACAGGCCAGCAGAGGTGCTAGCTGGGAGGGAGAGGAATGCCGAGTGGGTAGGGGCAGGGGGGAACAATGAGGCACCGAGACCAATCACAACTGCACTGGTGGAGGCTACAGTTCATCCCACGTACTTCCCTCTTTTCCCTTGGGGAGAAGACCGATATGTATCTTGTGCAGTTATGTCTAGAATTTATTACATGAAACACATAGACTAGACAGGCATAGGGAGGACTGTGGCGGGTAGAGTGTGCACCGTCCCCTGCCTCCCTCTCAGGGCAGTAACTCTCCTTCCTCAGTCGAAGGCAGTGATGGAGGCCATTTGGCTCCTGACTGAATTCATCTTAGTGGCTGCCATCTGCTAAAGAGAGCCAACTCTCTCTGGGGAAGAAGAAACACAAAGAGCCACCCCAGCTTTAGAGCTTCCTATGGAGTCAACTGATATCTTCATTCTTTCCTTCAAATTGTATAGATGAGTGTCATCTCATTGCAGTTCTATCAATGTTGATATTATCAATTTGGCAGTTAAAAGTTACACTTATGTAACATCAACTATGATTTTATATGTACCTACTACTAATTATTACAACGATACCTTAAAATTCCCTAATAATATCAGAAGATAAACACACGCACATTTGTGTGGTATATGTGTGTCCGTGTGTAGTCACACAAATGTCATCAAAGGGTGATACAGTGGTAAAAGGCAGAAATACATGTAGCAAGTGAAATATCACTTGTGTGCAGTGTAGAAATCAAAATTCTTGTATTTCACTTCCCCAATATAGAGTTAAAAAGAAAAAAAAAGATAGGGTAACATTCTTTCGTGTGTTTACCTTTGAAGTATGATGTGATCAATATTTATGAATCTATCAAGTCTTTCATATCGTATGGATTTATAGTTATCACTGGCCTCAGGATACTTCATATTACTGTAGAATTCATTTCTAATTTCAAAGCCTGCCATACAGCCATATCTTCTTGATTAGCACTGAGCTAGCTTACTACTTGAAGCACATGCTGAACGAAGGACAAGGTGAATGACAAGACTTTATTTGCTGAGAAACCTCTGCCTACATGAAGCTGGAAAGAGCAAGTCATTAAACTGATACTGCAAACCTCTCCACTGTCAGTCATTTTAAAACAGACCTTTCTCTTAACCTTGTCCACTGGGCTGAAAAGCTAAGCTTCAATTAGGCACTATCACTGAAATATTTGTTTATTAATTTTTTTCTGAGAGGATGGAAAAATATTCTAGAAAAAAGTCTTTGTATCTACCCCCAATAAATGCCTGCTATTTTTTCTTACAACTACACAAAACAACAGAAGACTTTATAATAGCTAACATCTGTGCAGCAATTTACAGCCTACAAATCCCTTTTACATACATTTATTTCAGTAAATCTCTGAGACAATTATCCACTGTATTTTACAGCTGGGGAAGTGGAGACTTAGAGACTTGGAAAAGTTAGAAAATATTATCCAAGATTCTATTCATAAATATATATGAATATATATTTCCATCTCTATAGTTGAGCTAGAGAAGGCTATATTAATGAGATGTATTCAAATCTCATATACTATGGTAAAAGGTTAAATGACTGATTTATTCCAAACTTGACCATGACTGAATCTCTCAGGGAAAGCATTAATTGAATTGTCAACATTTCTCTAAGGAGAAGGAGACTTTTTAGGCAAAAAATGAAAAAGCATAGAAAATCTTCTTTTTTCTTTACTTTGGAAAGCAAAAATAATTTTTCAGTAGATTGAACAAATTTGTAGCCATATATACTAAAGTTAAAACCACCTCAAAAAATTGATTCTGTAGCCTACTAGCTAATTATCCAATTAGTAATTATCCTACTAGCTAATTACTAAAGCTTATAAGAGAAAATACTCTTGGAAAGCTTATAGACTATAATAATACCACATAGGAAATAATGTTTCAAAAATATTAATTTGCACTTTTATTCACTTACACTCGATGGAAACTAGAAAGAAACAGTTTGTAATATTAATGAACATTTCAGTTTGTGTGAGGAAACCGACTAACTTTCCAGTTTGTGTTCACCACCACACTAGTCTAATACACTGCCTGACTCTCCCAAATTATACAAATTATACAAAATACCACTGATCAGTTAAATCCTAGGATCCCTTCTCACATTAACTGACTTCCAGGGACTATTATCAGATTACGAAGTACATCTCCTTAGTTTTTGTTACATTTTCTCTTCCATAGTTGCGTATGTACTGTTACACAGACAAATTAAGTTCTAACAGATCTTGAAGTGTTAAGACTAATTGTGCAATTTTTTTCATTGCTTCACACAATTCCACTGAAGTTACTATGTAGGAGTCACTAGTAGTTAACACTATAATTAGATGCAGTTAATATAAAATTATATGGTTGTACATCCAAATATTCCTCTTGCCCATTTGAATTTCAAAGTATTCTTCTCGTTACAATGGGAACATGCCACAAAAAGTGATGCAAAAGACTTCTGAGTCTATGTCTCATGCTCATGAGCAAACAAGTACTTCTGCTAAGTTTAGGCTATATGATATAGTGCCCTACTAAAATGTTTAAAAATCAGTACCATTTGTAATTAGTAAACTTTTCCAGAGGAAAACAGGGAATTGATAACAGCTTATATCTCTTAAATGCCTAACCAATTTATTTCCCCTTCTACAGTGGAAAACTGCATTTTGTTACCAATGTTGGAAGAGCCAAGCAAAACCAGCATTGGAAAATATTATATATTAACATGAGACATATACTCTGTATTTACCTCTAAGGTATGAGGCCTTGCTCAAATATCTTAAAAATATTTATTACAGCATCTAATCACTTGTGCCCATACAGCCTTTCTGTGCAAAGTAGGTCATGAAGAATACATTATTTCTTCCCATGACAACTTTATTCTATCTTCTCCTGTTTCAACTACTGAATTAAAAGATTTGAAATTACAGATGTCCAATTGCTATGTTTCCAGTTTGCTCGTCCTCACTCTTCTGTCCAACAGTTTGGCACCCCCTAGTATATTCACTGCACACCAGTGCAGGGAACTGAATGCCCCCCCACAGTAGAACCAGGAGAGTTAACTCAGAGGTAACCGCTATCTTGAATCCATTTTATCTTTCCTGCCTTGTTCCCTAAACCCCACCCCCCATACCAGCATCAGAAAATTGCTAACTCTCCTACCCACTTACCAAACAATTTTGTTAAATTAAGCTACCCACACTCCAGTTTACTGAACGGTAACATGGGGGCAAATAACTCATCAACATCTGCTATGCCAACTGAGTTCTAATTTACTGCTTACCCATTTGTAAGTCTGGCTACTGAAACTTCTTATTCTTATGACAACTAACACATTGATTCGTCACACTTTTTGACTGTACTATTCCCTGAATGGTGGGTCGGAGCTATAGCTACTTTCCTTCATTTGGAAAGGGGACATCTTAAGCAATGTTCCCCTACACAAAAATAAACTAAACCTATCAACAATGATGAAACATCTACTCAGCTTTTAGAAGAGGTTTTCACACAATACTGGTGATATAAATCAGCTAAACCATTTTAACTTGCATTTGCCATCTCTTATAAAATATGGCTAAATATTTTTGATGTATATGCAAAGTTTTATGTATTCAGGAGTCCATCATCTATTAGAGATAAAGTATGTGTATGTGTGGGTGTGTGTATGCATGTACATGCACGTGCACACATGAGCATATATTTTATCTGCCTACAGAGAGATGGCAGGTAGTGGTCTAGAATAGTGTATATGTTATTAGGTATTAGTTATCAGCTATGTACCAATGAGTGATAGAACTATAGTAAAATTATTTTTTTAAATGCCATTGATCTTCTTAATGTCTATCCAGAGGAAACTGTGGTGTGTGTGTGTGTGTGTGTGTGTGTGTGTGTGTTATGTGTGTATTTATATATATTTCACAAGCTACAGTGAAAACAGTTCAAGGTTTTCCCAAACTTGTTTTCAGGAGAGAAAAACAAGTCATTCACTCAGTTTAATTTAGTAGATTTGTGCACTTTATTTCCTAAGTCACTAGCTACTAAAGAGAGAATAGCTAACTGTATATGAAAGATGGTGTTGTCATTTCATTAGGCATATGTAAATATCCACCAACAATGGACACTGGTTCCAACAGGTCATTGTGCGTGCTTCAGTGAGAAGCAGATTGTCGTGGTTGCCAAGAGCAACCCCCAGCCACAAGCCTGTGGACAGGCCACCGCTGACCAGCTGTGTGGTGGAGGCCTGCAGTGTGCCTCTGAATACATGGTGGCCATTTATTGTCGAAACTTAAACAGAGAGGGCTATGTTCTTCTCACCATGGTCAGCCTCACAGCTAAATTTATATTTATAGCTGGCCTCTCCACCATCTGTGCATGCTGCCTATAGTGCTTCTCTGAGGAATTGGAGAGGCATTATTAGAAGACCTGATTAAGTAGTCAGGAAAAAGCCATCCATCATTTATAAGCGGGGAATGTAAGACAGTCACAATGGTGTCCTGTCACGCTTTTGGATTTTTGTCTTCATTTTCTCTTACTTTCATTCTAATCCAATGCCAACTACAATAAAAACTGACCAACATTGTAGAATCCACTGACAATACATTACCATCTAGGCGAGAAAAGAACGAATTGCCAAGATTCTCTGAACTTGCTTTAGCAAGGAGGTAAATGGCATTTCTGCCCAGAGCAGCTTTGATTTTTAATAAACATGCACACCCAAATGAATGAGGGCCCAAGTGGAAAACAAGATACTACAGTAAAGGGCTACCTGTTGAAATCAGAGCTTATCGGGGTAAGTGAAGCTGAAGGCCTACAACTGGTCTATCAAATGAGCTGAATTCCTGGAATAATAGGGCATGTTTATTATGATCTCCCGTCGTCCACATTCAAATGCACCCTATCAGATCTATTTTCTCCTATGTCTAATTGCAATTTGAACCAAATCTTTGGATGCTGGGACCAATCCTCTGGCATTGGAGTCAACTTACTTTGAAAGCCTAATCTTGAGGTATTAAAAACAAGCAATGCCAATATATAACATGTGCACACACACACACACACACCTTTATGGTACTTAAATCAAAACACTGAACATAATAATGTTCAATTTAAAGTTTCTCCCCACCTCCCAGAATAGGCCTGAGACCAAAACCAGGGAAGGAGCAATGACATGATCTGTCACCTCATTTTTCAGTCTTTTGAGCACAATTCTTCCCTTCTGCACAGGGCTAATGCAGTGTCAGAGAAGCGAAGGTAAACTGGAAGTCAAGAGACAGGGACTGATTTTCCCAGCTTGTGCTCCTAAGGCTCCAAAGAAAGTACCAGTGTGCTTCCTTTGGGGGGTCCTTAGAGACCCTTTGTCTTAAGAATGCCCTCATTGGCCTCCCCGGTGGCACAGCGGTTAAGTGCTGCACTGTGGCACTGTAGGCAGCTGCGATGCGAGGTCGATGCCTGGGCGGGGAGATTCCCACATGGCGCGGCAGACCTCTCCTGCCTGGCCCACTGCTCCCCCAGCAGTGTAATTCCATCGATCTGCCTGTTCTGCTCTGTCTCTGGTGAACCCTCTCACTGCCCCCCTGCCTATGTCCTATACCCCAGGTTGTATGCATAATTAAGTAAATCTTTAAAAAAAAAAAAAAAGATGGGCCTCCCCGGTGGCGCAGCGGTTAAGCGCTGTGCTGTGGAGCTGCGGCAGCAGCGACGCGAGTTCAACACCCAGCCAGGGAGAATCCCACATGGCAGGGCAGACCTCTCCTGCCTCGCCCGCTGCTCACCTCAGCAGTGTATTTCTGATCTGCCTGTTCTGCTCCCCGCTCTGTCTCTGGTGAACCCTCTCGCTGCCCCACACCTCTGGCCTGTACCCCAGTTTGTATGTATAAATAAAAAATAAATCTTTAAAAAAAAAGAATGCCCTCACTGGACCCTTTCCTGGAGCAGACAAAGCAAGGGCTGGCTGGCTCCATGCACCAGTGATGGAGAGGACCTCATGGGCAGGGGCCTTTCAAGATAACTTCAGTCCTGCTTTTTTCAAGTGCAACTGACAATTGTTTTCCCCAAAGGTAGAAACAGAGCTTCTTCCCAAAGTTGCCTTCTTTTGTCTCTTGCTTCACGAGCAGCTCCAGGGAGCTTTCAGTTAGAGTAAGTTGTCTTATTTCTCATTTTGCAAGCAACCCCTAGTATACACACACACACACACACACACACACACACACACACACACAGCCCTACTGAGTGGATTTCCTTAAGGCCTCTACAACTTAGCTTGTGTGGGAAGGAAAATACTATGAAAATCTCTAATCCTTTGAATTCCAACGCTTCAAAGAATCCACCAATTCCTATGGTCAGTTGTTGTGGATGATTCATGTGTCTGTTGGATCAGTGTCAACAAGTCCAAAGAGAACGTCTCTCAACTCTCTCTTTAGAAATATTGGAGGAGTGATCTTGCATTTTCCTCAGGTTTATGACCTTAGATGGACATCAAGGTTAACCAGAATTCTCTTGCTCTGTGCTGTGTAGAAGCCACAGTGTTAGCACCAACATGGCCGCACTGCTGTTACTAACTGCATGGAGCCTGTATTCTAAAGCACTGTTCAGTTGAAGACTCAATTTTAGGATTCCTTTCCTCCTATTTATTCATGACTGTTTCAGCAGAAAAGAATGTACTTAGTCACACAAATGGAATTACACTAACACTTAAAGCACATTAAATTGAGGGAAAAGAAGTCGTCCATCAGATAAATCAGTGATCTTGAATCAGAGTAAATTGTCCCTTTTAATTCCTAGATAGTTTTTAAGAGACCTATCATTTACTTATGTGGGACAGTTGTTCTAGTTAAAACAGTTGCTTTTTCGTTTTAATCCAGGAAAAAAGGACAAGTCATTATCGTGACCATTAATATGAGCACATGTGAGTCTTCGGATAATTGATAGGGATACACAAAATTAAAGGAATTCATAGTTAATTATTTTTTGCTTTTCTTAGTGGTATTACTTTTTATTGAGGTAACTTTAGTTTACAACACTATATACCACTCAGAAGTATAGGGTGACCTCTTTGGATAAATGTTACAATACCAGGCCTACAGACAAAGCATAAAGAAACATTATGTCTCATATGTTTTTAACTACTTTCTATTGAATTTATGCAGGGAGAGAAAAAGATCAGAATGAGTCACATTAAGAGCAAATAAATGGGTCTAAAAGAGTTAAAATTAACATAATACCTGGTATGAAAAATTTTCTTAGAAGATATTAAGTATTTTGATCTATGTAAACAAATTTTCAATCTTACTTTTAAAATAGTGTCTATTTTTTATCTTCTTTATCTTACATTTCAGAGCAATTGACTAGTTTTTTCTTTTATTAAACTTTCAAAGACGATGAAACCTTAAATGCAGCAAAAAAATTTAAATTTATCAAAATATGTTTATAAAAAAAAAAAAACCTTCAAGTGATTACTTTCACTTCTCAACTTCCACTGATGACTGATTCAAGATTTTATGTGTGTGTGTGTGTGTGTGTAAGTGTGTGTATAGTATACACATACTGTCTATATTTATATGAAACACTGAAAGAAAAGCAGGTCATTAAAGAAGGAAGAAAGTAGTAATTTAGTGCTTGTTGCCACTGACAGAGGCACTTATACTTCATGCTGACTGTTTCTCACTGGAGAGAGATGCATGATTGATAGACAGACTTACTGCTGCCAGAAAAAAATACCATCAACACACAAATGTATACCTTGATTCACTAATTAATTAATTTCAATTGACTTTCAGAAACAGAGATAACAATATGGATTTTACAACGGAACCATGCATAATTATGGCTACAAGTACCAGAGCCACGTGCGTTGTCTTACCAGGCTTAGGGACAATGAGTTGTGCGCTGGTCTGGGAGTTTCCAGCCTCATTTTCAGCCACACATTGATAAAAGCCTTCATCTGACTTGACCACTCCAAGGATCCTTAAGTTGCTTCCTCCCTAAGGAGAATAAAAGCATGTGAAATATTTAAAAAACAAAACATTAAAATGACAAAATGACCATAAATAAAATTTGAATGAAATTTCACAGAAGAATCAAGAGAGGAAGTCATGCGAAAGAAACAAAGTGAACAGAAGCAAATGGGACTATGTCCAACAAGAAAGATAGTGTCTGAGACCACTTGGGAAATGCCGCAGACCCTCAATACTCTGCTGGATGCACATGTATCAACTTAACCTAGTTCTTCGATAAACAATATAATCACAAAAATACAACTCATCTTGAATAACTAAATGAGAAGTGAACAGAAAATATCTCTTAGGAATGGAAAAAAACCACGGTTAGCATCAACATAAATGTATTGTTTTACTTGTTATTAAAGGCAACTCAGGTTCAGTCGTTGCTGGGGGAAAGTAAAATGAAACAAAACCAGCTTCTGAAGGACAAAAATATAAGTTGGCTATTTTTTGGATGTGTTTACTGAGAAACAAAAATGTCTGACAATCCTTTTAAAATTGTAATTGCTTTGACATGTACCCTTTTGGACTCGGAGGGGGTGTATGGTGGACATCTTATATCTATGCCCCTCTTGTATATAGCAAAATGTTTCACTAATAATAATCCATTAATTAAATACGGCAACATTACCTCCTGTCTTCTATAAATTGAGCCACCTTCTTTTTCAAAAATGGATGATAAAATGATAAGGAGATAACATTTAATTATACTAACTCAGTTTATCTTCAATATTAGTGTAAGAATTAGTTCAGTAAGTGAGACGTGTTAAATCACTTTCCCTGAAGTCATTAAGAGATAAATATTACCTCATGGGGAATTCTTAATTGTTTTTAGTGCCTTGTAGTCAATTCTCAGCTGATGTAAAATTCTTAGATAAAGCTGACTAACTTCTAATTAACAAATCTCATATAACTTACTGTTTGTGTTAAATGGTACATGTACGCTAGACAATAGCTCTCTGATTTCTGGAACTACTGGGAAAATATTTTTAAGCATATTTTAATGGGAATAGGACTCATACTGTACATTTTCTTTTCACCCTAAGAAAAGAAGCATTTAAATAGGTTGGCTGTAATGAGTCATGCTGGGAGAAAGATTTCTCAAACTGTAGAAAAAAATAAATGTTGCCTTTTATCATGTGTCCTTAAGGGCACTCAATAATTTCCTTTACATGCAAGTAGTATATATTTTACACTTATACAACACATTTCAAGTTGCCCTATGGCAGATCATTTTTAAGTCAGTAGTAGTGGAAATAGCATTGCAACTTAAAGGAATTAATGAGTATGATCCCCTCTAATTCCCAGTGAAACAAGCCAGAAAGAAAGCAAAAAATATCAAATGGTTTCACTTATAACAGGACTATAGGGAAACCAAATAGGAGAGAGACACTTGGGGGGTTGGGGGGAGGGGGAGGATAAGGGCACAAAATGGAGTAGATAAGAACACAAGGGACCACAGAGATGGATCACAGGTGAATTGGTGGTGGGTTACCCAAGGGGAATACAAAATGTAAAAGATATAAATAACAATAAAAATATATATTAAAAAATAATAAATTAAAGGAATTAATGAATTGGTATGGTTTCAAGTTAAATGTTTTCCTTTCCTTGCTCCATTCCCAATGAATTAAACGAATACAGTGGAGAGTGAAACAATGTTAAGTGGTGATTAACAGTGGCAAGGTATGCTTTATGGATTTATGTTTTAAGATCCCTTATAGCGTGACAAAGAGCATATACGAAGAGACTATGAAGGGTTCTGGAGGCTGATTGATCTCAGAAGAGGAATCTAGCAGTGAGAGTCAGTGTAAAGCTATGGAGAAGAAACTAGTGTTCCTAACCTCAGTTCTGTCATAATTACAAAGCAGTGTGAACTCTTTTTCTATGCTGTCTCCCCCACTGCCACTACCGTGATGTACTGTCAACAGTTCTTTCCTACTGCTCACAATAGATTAGCTGGAGCAATGAGGAAGAGAAGCAAAGGAAAGTTGTCTGTATTATCAAAGTAGGACAACCATAATCACAAGTAGCACATCTTGCTGAAAGTTTATAATAAAGGTCAAAGAAGCAGATATTACTGGCTTAATTTAGCCTAGAAGTAGGTTCTGAATTGTATTGTCCCAATAACCAGCAAGAATACTTAGAAAGAATAGATTTGTGTATGTTTTCTTTTATCTATTTGTTTAAGACCTTGTCTGTAAGACAGATAAGGGGACCTGGACTATTTGATCACTTCTATTAGATCAAAAATTCTAAGTCTAGAAAATCATTTGTTTTATTAGAATAATTTTCTTAACATATCATAAAATTTCCCAATAGGAACCATCTTACCAGGAAAGAAAAGCAACCAAAAATGTAGTAAACAATGAATAAGGTCATAAAGCTGATATGAGAAAAGGTAATTACCACTATCTGAAAATAATCACTAGGAATGACCACATCTCCATTCTTCATCCAATTCACAGTGGGCACAGGCTTTCCAGAGACGGCACATTCAAACTCGATGTCCATGCTTTCATAAGCATAGAGGTTGGAAGGGTGATTTAAAAACCATGGCGGAACTGCAAAGACAGAAAAAAAAAAAAGTGAGTGGGTGGGGTTGGTAATATGCATGCTAAGGTCTTCACTGGATGAGAAACAGTGCTTTAGACTAGAAAACAATTGTATTCCAAATAATCCCCCCAAACAATTTAGCTTATTAATCAAAAACTTAGAATACATCTTCTTTCCTCTTGTCCTAAACACAGCATAATGGTTGCAGTGCGCGGTATTTTGCCACAAGGAATGAAAAATAAACAGTTTTGGGAAAAAACATTAACTTTAATAAACATCTGAATACTCAAGTAACTGTATCCGGTTGATCTGCAAAAAGGACACTGGGAAGTGTATAAAGTCATAGAATCCATGCTAATGAGGTAAGTAGAGGGGAGTTGATAGGAATGCAGCAACGCAGCGTACAAAACAAGAAAGCTCAGTGTCCCTGTAATTCTAGAGTTTCGTTAGGATGCAGTTAATTCAAAGGACTCATTTCCTGATGAAACTGGCTGCAGAGATAGGACACTAAACTGACTATCATCTTTACTGTGGACACATTCCTATTGTCCTAATAATTATCTACTGTAGCATATTACTCTACTATATTATAATTTTCTCAGCATGGTAAGTGATATCCTAATTTAATTTAGTGTCTTAATTACCATAATACTAGTTACTCTATGATGAAAATTTGCAATTGAAAAAAAATTACAAATACAATATAACACACATTTGCTAATGAATATCTCAGGCTTTGTTCCTCAAAATCCTGTCTAGAGGAAAGAGAATTTTAAAAGTAATGTTCATTCTCTTCCACCGGGAACCTTAACATGACATCAGATTAAGATCCAGGTTAAATTCACAGTGAAGAAGCAGCCTTGATCTCATTTTCATATAGGAAATTGACATGCATTTTTGGTGGCCATTTTTAAAGTTAGAGTGTACTCTTCTTTGCCATCATTAGCTTAGTAAGAAAGATGTACTAAAGTTTGAACCTTTGAGTAAACACCGTATTTTGTTCTTTTAACCACCTTCAGCAACTTTCCCCTGATGACAAAGTGAATCTGCAATTTTTGATGTTCACCACCCTCTAAAAAATGAGAGAGCCAGGGGAAAGCGAAGGCAGGATTCAAATCCTTGTTTTCTACTGAATGATCCTGAAAATTGTAGTCATGCCCATTCTCTTCCTCTCTGCTTAATGTTCCTGATTTTTATAGTACTAAATAACTTATATTCTTTAATCTTTCAAGGGAACAAATTGATTTAGATGGCTCGGCTGGGATACATTAATATTCACTAGCTAGAGGCATTGAAGAAATGAGCCTGAGAGCTTGACTGAAGAGAATATGTGACTACTGTATAGAGAACAACGATCATTCGTAATTGATAATATTAGTATGACATTTTCTTCCTTCATCACCAAATTCAGTGACAATAAGCCACAAGACCACAGAAATCTTTCTTGAATGCTTATGAGCCCTTTATTCGTTGTCTCTTTTAGATTCTGATCTCAGTTATATCACTAATTTTGATCAAATTTTACTTCCAGTCAATATTTAATGTTTCCTGAGAACTGCTTATGCACAAATTATAAGTCTAAACATTTTTAAATTTATTATCCTTATTGCAAATATTTGAGGCAGTCTCTACTATTCCCATTTTCCAGGTGAGGAGATTGAGCTACAAGGTGTTTAAGTAACTTTATCCAAACCACCTGGTTTAAGGGAGAGTGTTGAAAAGGTCTAAATACATAGGCATATGTTAGATTAGAAATTAGGTGAAAGCTTTTCAATCTTGCTTTTAAATGATGCATCATCAATCAACACTTCTTTTTTATACCAGAGAAGTTATCCACACACATCATTCACATGTACCGCCCAGTGGTTTAATTTAACAATCCTACCTGAGATTTTCTAACCCATCTTTGTTCATTCTACTTTCTCATACACGGTGAAATGAACTGTGTTCCACTTCACTTTGAGTAGAACCATCCTGTCTATCCTTCATCAGTCTACTTCTCCAGAGAAGGACCTCTTGGTTTTTTCCTTATAAAATCATCGCTCCTTTTAGAACCTCTGTGGCATTTATTACAAGTGCTTTTATGGCACTTTCTACAGTTACCTTACATTTGTTGGTGACATGGTAGCAACATCATGTTGCTAAGAGGACGTGAACAAATCAAGTTAGCCATGTTTACTCTTCTGATTTGACCTCTGACTTTTCTGTGATGAACAGTTTTGGCTATAGTCACTCATTTTACGATGGCTTTCTAGAATTTAGGAATTTTTTTCTCTGTGTCCAACTTTTATATCAAGTTTCATTTAAAAGATATCTTTCACATAATCATTATTTACCAACCAGACAATTTCAAAGATGGAACCTATGTTTTGTTTTGTTTTTTCTAATTTCCTTTGAAAATCAGAGTTTTCCCTTCTTCTTTTGTGGGAGGAATCATTTAACTACTTTAAATTATTTGGTGGGCACCAGTTTCTTAATGACTTACCAAATTATCCCATTTACATAGTTCATTTAAAAAATGCTTATTATACACATATAGTGCTACAATTTCCAACAAGATATTGACTTTAGTTAAACTTTTCTTCTTTATTAGGAATAAAATTTATGACTGATAGTTGATTAACCACAGTTCAATCAGATCTTGGTTTCTCAGTATCTTCTCAAGCACTTGCATAACATTATAGATAATTATTTTATTTTGGGCCTAAAAGATGGTTTATGACCACACAAATTACCAATAAGCAACTGAAATATTAAAAAATATAATTCTGTGCCTGACAGTATTAGTTAGAATCATAGTAGAATAACTAGTTGATAGGAGATACTTCGATAAGAGATACTCAACTCAGTTAAAACACCTGCATAGCTTTAAAATGCATTCTTTGCAACTCACAGATCAGAAATTGCTCTGAGGCTCTGGCGTCAGTCATTTCTGCACACACTTTTGTTTTCGAAGACTTCTTTATGCTAACTTGGTCTTTAAATGCATAATCCTTTTTTGAAAAAATTTTTTTAAACAAGGTGCTTATGATTTATCTCTGCCCAATCCAACACTTCTTTTCAGGACTATTCATAGGTGTTAAGTAAGTTGAAATTTGCTGAATATTTCTGTCTAATGCAATCTCCCACCTACACATTTGTCCTCCCATGTGGGACTGGTTAATGAGATTTGCATTTCATTTTCTATTTAGGTTGTCTCACAAATCCCTGTCTCTTTTCTTCTAAAAAAAATTAGCTTGGTTTAAGTTGTATTCTAGCCTTAACTGTCTAGAATGTATGCCATATTGGAAATAAAGGAACACTTGAGTTTATATTAATAATGACTACTGAGCCTCTCTGTTGGCACAATGGGTTAAGCACAGCGTTGTGGAGCTGTCGGAGGCTGCGGCGTGAATTCGATGCCTGGCCAGGGAGATTTTCACATGGCAAGGCAGACCTCTCCTGCCTCGCCCACCGCTCCCCTTAGTAGTGTATTTCTGTTGATCTGCCTGTTCTGCTCCCCACTCTGTCTCTGGTGAATCCTCTCACCACCCCACACCTCTAGCCTGCACCCCAGCTTGTATGCAAAAATAAATAAATCTTAAAAAAAATAAAATAATGACTATGGTTTCCACTGTTCTCGAAAAACAGTTTCTAATATATGGATTTTATTCTTCACATTTTCTATTTTTAAAAAAAGTGTTTCAGTCTAGTCTGACAGTGATTATTTCCAGAGAGAGAGAGATTGTTCTTAAAATTTGCCATAATGCAATAGAGTAGTACCAAGTTTTTTCTTTTACATGTGTAAAGCTAAGTGAAATAATTAACATTTTTTTATCAAGCCGATATAAATATATCATTACTGAAAATTATAAGACAGAAAAGCAGGTTACTCAAAAAGCAGGTTACTCAAAAGCAATTAATCTCATTGTGACTTGAGTCAAATAAGTTATCAACTTCTTAAGGACAGGGACTGTCAAACTATCTTCAAGTCTTCAAAGCCAAGTATAGGATAGGTGCTTAATAAATACTTATTTAGATAAACAGGGAAGACTGTGGTTCAGTCTTCTTAGCCAACCCCGGGCATTCTTTCATTTTCTGACAGTACATTAGTAATTACTATAGAAAAACAAGGCGATCAACAACATTTAAGACTTAGGTATACTTCTATTTAAAGTAAAAACCAATGATAAGATATTAGCAGTACCAAATTATTTTTTGATAGTTGCCAAAGATAATATTTTAATCACTTAGAGAAATAAAACTTTAGACTTTTGCTTTTAACTTTATAACACATTAGAACCTCTTATTGTGAGAACTATATGCTAAAAAGTCTTCCTCCGGCCTCCCTGGTGGCGCAGCGATTAAGCACTGCGCTGTGGAGCTGTCGGCAGCGGTGACGCGAGTTCGACGCCCGGCCGGGGAGAATCCCACATGGTGCAGCAGACCTCTCCTGCCTCACCCGCTGCTCCCCTCAGCAGTGTATTTCTGATCTGCCTGTTCTGCTCCCCACTCTGTCTCTGGTGAACCCTCTCGCCGCCCCATGCCTCTGGCCTGTACCCCAGCTTGTATGTATAAATAAAATAAATCTTTAAAAAAAAAAAAGAATCTGGTATTCTCTAAAAAAATAAAAATAAAAAAAAAATAAAAAGTCTTCCTCCTACTTAAAATTCTGGTCTTTATGCTATGAGTATGAAGAATATCTGATCTTCAATCTCTATTTAGCCTTTTATATATGCTTGGAAACAGAAATCCCTCACAGTCTTCTTTATCCAGACAAGTAATCACATTATCCTTCCCATGTTCCAGCTTTCTGTAAACACAATTCCTTCTCTGTAAATCTAGACTGAGCATCCCATTTCTCTCTTTAATTGTAGAGATTAAAGAGGGAGAATGATGTTGTAAGGTTTAAACCAGTGATACACATAATAGCAGGGTTATTTCAAGTTCCAAATGTCATATGCTTACTGATATTATTATCACGCCCTTGTTAACACAGGGATTGGAAATCTGTGTACTATCAATGGCCTTTGGTAGACACTGGCAACTCTCCAATGATTACTTGTGTGTGTGTGTGTGTGTATATATATATGTGTGTATATATGTGTGTATATATGTGTGTATATATATGTATATGTATATATATATGTGTGTATATATGTGTGTATATGTATATATATACACACGTATATTGTATAGAGATACATATATATGCAAACTTGTTATATGTACATAATATATATTTATGTATTTATATATGGCAATTACATCTGCATATATAACACAGGCACACCTTGGGGGAAGGTCTAGTGCATTGTATACATATAGCACCATCTATTTTATGATCTATTTCTTTATTTTCATAAATGTAGTTATGGCCCTATATACCTCTATATAAACTATATAATCACAAAGAACACATGTATTTAAATTCTCATATATAGAGACACACACAAAATCCATACATACATAATTTATAAACATGCTTCTTTATCCAATTTTCAGTTTGAGTGTTGAAGGAAATGAGAATGTGCTAAGAAAAACAAGACAAAAATGTTAACTCACGTGTGTTGTGTGTTGACAGAAATAATAAATATCTGAAAGGTGTTATCCAGTTCCTAGCAGTGCACACTAAGAAAAATCTGAGAGCTATTATTTCCCCCAGTCAAATGTCTTCTAGCATGCCCTCTTGGTATTTGTGAATAAAAGATGTGGACAGTCTAAAAATCTAGAAATAATGTTTCTGTCATGCATAAGAGCTATTTCTGTGTATTTTTAAATGCACATTGAAGAGTTACATTAATTTAGTGTAGAAAATTTATTTTTGAAGTTTATTGTTAATAGTACACATTCTATGAGGGGATCTTTAGCAGAAACACTTAACTGAGAAGATGATGGCTACTAACACACAACTTAATTTTTCTCCCCCAATACCTGAGGAAATTAAAAGTAAGTCCCAGTGCACATAGAGATACATAAAAATAAGCCAAAGCAGATCCATAAAAGAAACATCAAAAAATCTGAGAAAGAGGTTGATGAGAGGGGAAAGGGCTCCCTCAAGTTTGCCTGGGTCTTGAATAAACTGAAAGCTCATAATGCGCCTGGGATCCCCACTGATACCTTCCTGGGGAGACCTGTGGCCAGCAAGGGACCATTACTGACGCCCAGGTCACAGAGGCTTTATGAAAAGCATGAGGACAGGCACAACTCAGGCTGACTGTGCTGTCCTGGAGTTGCTCTGCTGTTGGTGAATCTGATCTGGTATCTCTGGGTATGGCCAGACCCGTGATCATGCTCTGGCTTACCCGATGGGTGGGAAACAAGTAACTGTTGGTGCTAACAAAGTGGATTCCACTGGGCCACCCTAGAGTTAGAAAAGATATGAGAAAATCATTCAGTGCATACCTACATTAAGAAAATTATCTAGAAACTCTGCACAGTAGCATTTGTGCCAGTCTCTAGACAGAATGGTGACAACATGCTGGAGCTAAGTGCTAAGGTGCTCTGTTTCAAGGGGTGGAGAGTCGCCTGTTAAGATAGCAGTTGCGGTGGAACCACACTCCTGAAGAGCTAGATTGTGTCCTGCCATCAACTTGACCAACTGACAAGCCCCTGCGCCTACCCCTCCAGGCCAGCTACAGAACTGAGGCTACTGTTACTGTCCTTTGGGCCAGGTGAGACTGGTGTTCTCAAACCTGGCATAGTGGTCACCTTTGCTCCAGTCAATGTCACAAATCAAGTTAAATCTGTTGAAATGTACCATGCCACGCTAATCTCTTCCTGAGGACAAAGTGGATTTCCACATCAAGAACGTGTCTGTCAGGGCCACTCCCTGCTGGCGCAGCAGTTAAGCGCTGTGCTGTGGAACTGTCGGCAGCAGCAATATGAGTTCGACTCCTAGCCAGGGAGATTCCCACATGGTGTAGCAGACTTCTCCTGTCTCTCCTGCTGCTCCCCTCAGCAGTGTATTTCCATCTATCTGCCTTTGCTGCTCCCCACTCTGTCTCTGGTGAACCCTCTCACCGTCTCACACCTCTGGCCTGTACCCCAGCTTGTTATGCATAAATAAATAAATCTTTTAAAAAAAATGTCTAGCTGAACAGCTCAAACCTCCTAGTTTAAAAAAAAAAAAAAGAACGTGTCTGTCAAAGATGCTTGCCCTGGCAATGAGGTGGGGAGTGCAAAAACGATCCACTGATGGAAGCAGCTGGCTCTGTGACTCAGGTGACTACTCGGCAGCATCCTGGCCAAATCAGTGCTGGCTGTGCCCCATGTTGACTGTCACACATGCACATGGCTTGCTAGTTTGCTGAACTGAAGGAGAAGATTGTCACTCTGGGAAAAAGCTGGAAGATGGTCCTAATTTCTTGAAATCTGGCAATACCGCTCTCATTGACATAGTTTGTCAAAGCCCACGTACATTGAGATTCCTCTGCCTGTTCTCCACTGGGTTGTTTTGCTGCCACACACAAGACAGACAGTTGCTGAGGGTGCCATCTGAGAAGTGAGCAAGAAGTTGCTGGGAGCTAACAAGGTCACCATCTCTGCCCAGAAACTTAGCATGCCCAACATCTGCCATCCCATTCTTAATCAGTGGTGGAAAAATGGTGCCAGAACAAATGTTTGTCTCAGCTAACCATTTAACTTTAATAGTTAAAAAAATGGCTAATGGTAACAGTGCATCATAAAACCTTCAGAAGCTCACAGAATGTAGTGTGAACCATTTGTTTTTACTTTGTGTGTGTGTGTTTTAAGTTACTAACTTTTAATATCAAGATTTTTTATTGAAAACAACTTGACCAGAAAACTGCTGCAAAATTTTGAGACCTATTGAACAAAGTTAAATGAGAAATATAATTAACCATAGTAAATAAAGGAAAGAAGCACAGTCAATTGCAAACAAACAAAAGCAGACTTCTGGAGTAGAAAGACAGATTAGGATTTAGTTCTTTATTTGTCCTTAAACCCTGCAAACAGCACTCTAGTTTGGGGGAAGGTCTAAGAATCCTCACCAATACCTCAAAACCTAAGTCAATGCGAAACATAAAACCTAGCTTTTTGGTACCCTTTTCTGAGTGAGGAGAAGCTGAAGTGCCCACTGGGGATACTGCAGGAGATGTGGCTAAAGGGGAAGGCTCTTAGGCTACCAGCAAGTTGAAGACTTGTCTGGAACCTGAGGGCACCTCCTCACCCATGGAGGGGAAAGGGAGACAGCACCACATCTACAAAGCTGCGTGTTCTAAGAGTGCTCAAATACTGCTTCAACTGAACTCACCAGACCATTCTTGCTGGCACCAAAGAATATGTAAAACCTAAAATACCAATCTTTTAAATTGGAGCCCAAAGAGTAAATAAGTCTAGAAGTAACCAATATGGCAGTACATTACAACAAATAGAGATGTGTAGAAAGAGCCAAACTCACATGAGCAAGGTAAGAGACATGCATGATAAATATGGAAATATATGACAATGAGCAAAAATAACAAAAAGGGAGGGGAGGGGAAGGGAGAGGAAAGGCAAACAAAACACCGAACCCAGAAGAAAATAAAAGGGTTGGAATAGAAGAAAATTCCTCAAGCTCCTTTTGACAATTGTTTCACTTAATATGAAAATAAATTCAATAAAATTAGAGGTCAAGGACTAGATGATAAAACAACAGAATAAAATAAATGGGAATATAGCAGACTTAAGGACACAAATCAAGGATCAAAGCGATGTCATTAAAGAGCCAATATATAAATTAGAAAGAACAAGTAACAGACATCACTGAAAATAAAATTAGGAACATAGAGGAGACATGATATGATTCCAGTGAATGGAAATGGAGAAAGTCAAAAGAAATAAAGTAATTAGGGCAAAGCTGGTATAGAAAGAGGACAAGCAAAGATGAGCCAATATTAAGATAATAAATAACATCCCTAACATAGTAAGCTCACAAACAAAATAGAAGATACATTCAAAGATAGAATAATAGGAAATTTCCCCTGGAAAATAAATCCAAATTTTGAGATTGAAAGTCTATACCATATGCCTGGTAAATTGAATACATAATTCTCAATAATGAGACATACCTTATTTGAGCTCTTGAATCTGGGAGATAAAGAATTATGTGAACATTCAGAAAGAAAAATTAAAATCAAAATATATTTAAAAGGAATGTGAGTGGCAAACGATTCCCATATAATAATATCCACTGTCAAAAAAGAATGGGCAATATTACCAAAAAATATTATATATGATTGTTTGTATACAAAATCACATTCTCAGCTATGAAAGTGCTTGGAAAATATAGCATTTTCTAAAGTAAGTCTGGCAACAAATGCGGGAAATTAAGAATACTATTGTGATAAAAGGACTATTGATAAGT
Organism: Scalopus aquaticus; assembly: GCA_004024925.1. Lineage (NCBI taxonomy): Eukaryota > Metazoa > Chordata > Mammalia > Eulipotyphla > Talpidae > Scalopus > Scalopus aquaticus. The sequence continues at coordinate 25,453 of PVIJ01007782.1, forward strand.
ACTGAATATATCACTATACTGAGATAAAATGAACACAATAGAAATAATGGTTATTAAGAGAACAAGAGGATACAGCTGATGCTATAATTACCAAAAACAGGTGAAGAAATGAGAAGATGAATATGAATGCTAATCCCTGTTCTGAAAGAAGATTTTTTCATAACAAGAATTATGCAATTAAGATCTTAAATAAAAACATGAACTTTAAAAGGTCCAAAACAGTAACCATAGCATGATCACATTATCATAAACATATTCCTACCTATCCAACTGTTTATGTGCATAACAGGATTCACAAAATACTGAAATTTAGGAAGAATTTTAAATCATGTGGATGATTTTCACAAAATTAATGAAATTATTTCTCTAAAAACTCTGAAATTAGGTATTTTAAGCTGTTAACAGTGATTTGGAAGTATAGATAGATCTCTTTTCCTCATTTATATTTTTAAGAGTTCTAATAATTTTTAAGATGTTAACTAAAAATTTACCTCTTAGGAGGGTTCACCACTATAGATTTAAAAGTAGAATCACTGGAAATCCTAAGGGCTTGTATTTACCATTTGTTAAATGAGATAAAAATAGCAGATAAACATATTTCTTTTTTTCTCCCTCCTTTTATCATACTTTTCCACTGGGGCATGGAGGGATTTCAGAGAAACTCCTGCCACTGGTAACAAGAATGCACAAACCCTTAAACAAAATCATGTGGAGGAAGGAGTAACACCAGGGACAGTATAGATCGGATAACATGAGGAAAACCCTGTCGATAAGCACTTCTGGCTCTAATGTACGGCCAGTTATTGACACTGAACTTGCCCATAATCTCTTACTGTGAACATTAAGAAGGTTAAATTGGAACCCATATTTTCAAATTCTGTTTATTTCTAAGTCTTTGGAAAGAGACAAGCAACTGAAGATCCCTTCGCTTCAATTACTTATTACGTAACTTTATAAGATGGAACAGAAACTACTTCAAGGGCTCCTGAGTGGAAATGGCCATGGTGTTCTCTTCAACCCTTGGATAGCTTCAAGTAAAGCGCTCCATGTAGATCTAGCATTTTTACTGAGCTTCCACATTAACTTAAAGTTACATGAGAACATTCTCTGCTGCTATAACAAAGAAAGGAATTGCCCCCAACATTATTTTTCAGCTTTAAAACTCTGTGAGTGTAACACACAAGTGTATGGCTAATTCAACACTACTCAGAATGAATAGTTTATATAGAGTTGATTTAGAAAAGAAAGAACAGGGAAAATAAAATCGTCAGTTTATTTTTTTTTCTGCCACTAAAATAATATTTGAACAGAATTAAACACATTGCTTAAAACAATAAATACTAAATGAAGAGTTTCATAAAAATCACAGAAAGTGACTCAAAGGTAGGTCAAGGGTAATTAGTTTGATGCCTTGCTGCACAATGACAGTATTCCTTTCATACTAACACCTACAAAGCATTTACTTTCAAGGTTAGTCGGCAAACAGAATACTTTCAGCCTTGATTATATTCCACATTCGATACTGTGTCTGCCGTTTTCACTCTTGCATTTTGAATGCGAGAGTCTTCAGCCAACTCCCTTCCAGACCAAGCTCAATAATTTCACTGCTTCACAAGGAAAGATTTCACTAACCATGGAAATGTGTGTGTATGTGTTAGATTAACACAATTTACCACAAAGACAACCCATTTTTAGAACTTAAATAACTTCTTGCTTAGTAAATTAAAGTGGTCATTTTGAGCCTTTACCTGATACTTAAAAACTGAAAGCCCTTACAAAATTTGTAGTAATTCAGGTGGTAAGTTGGATTGAAAAATTAATTTATAAATTTATTAGTATCGATTTTTAAAACATAATGTGCTAAGGGCAAATGATAAAGGAATGCATTCTATTTATCTACGTGTCTAACATTTTATGTCAAAAGGTATAGAATTTTTCATTGACTGCAGAGAATGTCACTCTTAAAACTATCGCCATAGTTTTTACACTATAGAGGACCTGCATTTCATATATATGTCTGTATATGCATGTAAGTATATGTGTGTGTGTATGTGTATGTATGTGTGTGTGTGTGTGTGTGTGTGTGTGTGTGTGTGTATTTTATTCAAGCTGGGGTATAGGCCAGAGGCTGGGGGTGGCGAGCGGGTTCACCAGAGACAGAGTGGGGAGCAGAACAGGCAGATCAGAAATACACAATACACTGCTGAGGGGAGCAGCGGGCGAGGCAGGAGAGGTCTGCCGCACCATGTGGGATTCTCCCCCACTGGGCGTCGAACCCACATCTTGCACTGTGGACAGCTCCACAGTGCAGCGCTCAACCGCCCCGCCACCAGGGAGGCCCCAAGTGTGTATATATATATATATATATATATATATATATATATATATATATATTTGAGTGTGTGTGTGTGTTAAGGAATTTATGACCACTTTTATCACTTGGGTTCTATTAGTACTGGCACAAAACAGTAGGTGACAGGAAACATCCACTCTTGTGAATAACACTCTTCCATCCTCAGGGAAAACAGTTCTTCATCTCCTCCCTTCTATTTATCAAATACAAGGGCCAAAATGTAAGGCTAAAAAAAATTCTGTTCTTACATTTTTGTCTACATTTCAGAGAAATCATTTTACACACAAAGTCTCACTGGGAAGTAGAAGAATATGCTCAAGAGAAATATTTTATGTAATTCTTCAAATTTCATAGACTCTTTCCTGTACCTTCTCACTCCCAGAAGTATCTGCATATTTTATCAGCCCCATGACTCTTCAATGACAAGCACAAGTGTTAGAAAGCTTATAATCCATCCACTGATTCTGATTAAAAGGCATATGTGCTTCTCTGAAACTTTGAAACTTCCTAGTATAGTTTCATATTTATTCATATGTACCTCATGTTTGTTCTGGGGTATACTTTTAACTCTGGTTTATATGTCAAACACAAGCAGTCATATAAATCAACACATGCCTTTACTTTCCCATTAACCACAAAGACACACATACAGCTACAAACATCTATGTCTATAGGTCTACATACATATGTACATGTTTTTAAACCCACCACTATCCCTGTAACAAAAATACATTCTGAAATATGAACACTATTTCTGTTTTTATGTGCATTTTTAAAGATGATACAAAATTTCTCTATTATGGAAAGTTTCTGTATTATGAAAAATCTACCAAAGTTTGAGTCAAATTATGCCAGGAAAAGTTATTTTTTGTTGTTGTTTCTTTTTGCTTCTTAAATAAATCTGAACTTCAGGAAGAGTAGAAATATAGGCTGTGAGTATCTTGAGGGTAGAAAAGTAATTATTTATTACTTTATATCCCAAAGCAAGATTCCTGAATAAATGCTAATTTGATTGATTGATTGAAAGCTAAGGGTCTTAAAGATCAAGTCTTTCCTGGGCCTCCCTGGTAGCACAGTGGTTGAGCGCTGCACCGTGGAGCTGTCGGCAGCGCGCGATGTGGGTTCGACACCCAGCTGGGGAGAATCCCACACAGTGCGGCAGACCTCGCCTGCCTCGCCTGCTGCTCCCCTCAGCAGTGTGTTTCCGATCTGCTTGTTCTGTTCCCCACTCTGTCTCTGGTGAACCCTCTCGCGGTCCCCTGCCTCTGGCCTGTACCCCAGCTTCTATGTATAAATAAATAAATCTTTAAAAAAAAAGATCAAGTCTATCCCTTATACTTTATAGATGAAGAAATTAAGGGTAAATGACATTTCTATGGCATTACAAAACTCATAAATATTAAAGTTAATATCAGAAACTAAATTTTCTGGATACCAATAAATTCCCTTGCATTTTTACCAAACTACATTAAAAAACACATATCATGTGAGTTACCTAAGAATTTTAATCACCTCATGATTTCTGGGCAAGGAAAATGTTCACCTTCCCTTTTATTCCCATCTAAGATCTTGCTTTTACTTCACATAATAAGCAAAATGGAGGGCAAAATATCAGCTTTAAGAATCTCATATGTTTAATACGTTCCTCAGTTTTCTTACTGTTTGTTCTTGAAATGACTATATATGTTTATTGTTCTCAAAAGTAATTACACCTTATTAATTCTCCCACTTTATTCTTTGTATCCTGATACAAATAGGTAAGGCTAATAATACTGAGCATTTCATAAAATATTTTGAAGCTATTGATGTCATTATCTCATCTGTTTGGGGCAATTTCAGTATGTTTATATTATTCAAGTTTGTCCTGTTTTTACCTGGACACCCACAGGCATAGTAACAGAAATGTGATGTAGGGGTTAAATAGCATCACACAATACTGAGTAGACAGCGGTGGTGTGGGGAACAGCAAGGATGTATTCTCATTTGCACACAGAATTGTTTAAAAGAGTTGGTAGTATAAAATTAATGCAAAACCCTAATTTAGTGTTAAATTAGAATAACTAAACTGTTCAGACATGTACTTTAGAAATAAACCAACTAAAATGCAACTTTGCCATTCAGAGGTGTAACATACTCCTTTCACGCAAAGTCAGCTTGAACCTTAAAAGTTAAGCATAGCAAGTTCAAAATTCTCCTTTGGCAAAGAAAACTCATAAGACAACTTTCAGGTTTTAGGCTGTTCAAAAGGGAAATTCCATTGGCTATGTTAAGGATTTACTCTCTTATTCAGGAAACTATGCATTGGAGAAGATGACGTCAGAGGAAAAGTAATTTCCAAAGACTTGTTCCTGATCTTGTTTCTTAATCTCTTCCTTGGCAGCCTCAGCCCTAAATTCTTCAACTTTCATCTCCAAGTAGATGATCATAGTATGAAATCCTGATCTCTCTTGAATTTTACATTTTCAACTCATTGGTTGCCATGTCCAACTTTATGTTTTTGTCTGTTAGTTCAAATTTGTCACGGGTCAGGGTTACTAGTTCCCATCTTATGTGTGTACACAGCTACCCAAGCATTTATTTTTTAGAGATTTATTTATTCATGCATACAAGAACTGGGGTGAAGGTCAGAGGTTTGGGGTGGTGAGGGGATTCACCAGAGACAGACTGAGGAGCAGAACAGGCAGATCTACTGAAGTACAGTGTTGAGGGGAGCAGTGGGCAAGACAGGAGCGGTCTGCTGTGCCATGTGGGAAGCTTCCTGGCTGGGGATGGAACTTGTGCTGCAGTGGCTGCAGACAGCTTCATAGTGCTGAGACTTAACCCCTTGCGCCCCAGGGAGGCCCTACTCAAGCACTTATAACAATGTGTTACCAAGGTCTATTTCTTTCTTTTCCTCTTCCTTTTTCTCCAATCAGTCTAGAAGCTCCCAGAGGGAAGGACTTATACATTTTTTATGTCTAAAAATAATTCTGTGGATTTTCATGGGCAAGAAGGAGACACAACAGGGTCCACAAAACTTGACAATTTTGATGTCCCTTGTGATTAGGATCTAAAATTATCTGGGTCTAACCAGAAAAGAGGAAACAGAATGACTAATAACCCAGGCCTGAGACAGAGAGATGTGCCTAGGGGGTTGCGGAGGGGAGTGCCTGCATTCTAGCCTCAGGAAGAGTTCAGGGAGCCTCTTTCTAATTTCTGCCACAATGTGAATTTGGTATAAATAGACCCCAGCCTAGCCCAATTAAACAAAAATCACAAACACAATGAAATATCCTCTCCAATTCCTCTAATAGTATAATTGGTTAATAAAGCACAGAACATACATTCTTTTGACCAGTATTCTTTATGAAGAGTCAAAGATGAGCTTTGTAAGTAAATCCAAAGAGGAAGTTTTATAGCTTCCATTTTTGAGAACACAGAAAAATGGTAAAATTTGTATAAATATTCCCATTAGCATGGAAATTTAATAACTAGACTACTGCGTGAAGACAAAAATCCAAGTTAACTCTGCAGAATTGCATCATCTTGGCATTGTTCAGAGATTTCAATGCTAAAATATGATATACCAGTGAAAGTGTAAATGCAGAGCTTTTTCCCCTCAAAAGAATCTGAGGAGAAAGAAAAATCCCACATTGCTTGAAGCTAGAGATACAGATACTTTGTAATAAATCTACTCAGAAGTTTTGGCATCTAATGGGATGCATGCAAGATGGAATGATTAAGCTAAAAGGCTCTGTTTTAGTGAACTCAACATTTCAAGATATTTTCCCCTGCAGTGACAGCTGATTGGGTGACAAACAATTGTATCACCAGAAGTGTCATCTTTTCTAACACAAAGTATCTTCCTTTACAAATCTGATTTTTTAAAAATGTGTTTCTACTGATCCATAGACCAGCTCTGCCTTCACCAACTGACTGACCTCTGCCAGAATCTCATCTGAATGATGTTTGTTGAATCTTCTTTTAAAGCTATTAAGAGGCACAGTGCTGTATGATTGAAAGAGTCTGGGTTGGGTAATCACACAGGCAAACCTGGGTCAGAATCCTGACCCTGCCACTTAGTGGCCATGGGATTTTTGTTCAATTAATTCACCTCTCTAAGTCTCAGCTTGCATCTGTAAAGTGAACATACAAATAGGCAATATCGAATACCTAATAGAAGTGATTTTGAGGAAAACAGAAAATGACATAAAACACTTTCCTTTTGATAGTATATAAAGGCTATGGGTTGACTGTTTGTGTCCCCTCAAAATTCAACTGATAAAGTCCTAATTTGCAATGTGATAGTATTTGAGTTCGATCAGGTAATTAGATCACAAGCGTACAACATTACTAATGGGATTAGTGTCCTTACAGGAAGAGGGAGACACGAGATCTACCTCTCTCCTCACAGGGATCACGAAGAAGAGGTTATGTGAGCACACAGAAAACAGTGGCCATCTTCAAGCCAGGAAGAGTCCTTTGCCAAGAACCAGCCTTGTTGCCATCTTGATCTTGGACTTATCTTCAAAAAATGTGAGAAATAAATGTTGGCTACTTAAGCCACCCAGTCTATGGTCTTTTGTTTTGTTTGTCTGTTGTTGTTTTTAAGATTTTATTTTTATTTATTTTTGCATAGGATAACTGGGGTGTAGGCCAGAGGTGGGGGGGTGAGAGAATTCAGCAGAGACAGAGTGGGGAGCAAAACAGGCAGATCTACTGAAATACACTGCTGAGAGGGCAGCAGGCAAGACAGGAGAGGTCTGCTGCGCCATATGTGGGTCAGCTCCCTGGCTGGGGATCAAACTCAGACCTTAGGGTGGTAGCGCTGTGACTTAACCCCTAAGGGAGGTCCCTATGGTATTTTGTTACAGCAGCTCAATATTAGACAATAGGAATCATTACGCACAAATCATTAACCAATAATAATCTGAATCCAAATATCAAAATGAAAGACAATTAATTACTATCCTGATTAACTTTACAAATGAGACCATGCAGAACAAGGACTGGTCTGTTACTTCACTTTATCCTTAAAATCTAGCTTGCTGCCTTTTAGTCACTCAAATATTTAGCAAGTACCTGAGTACAATATGATTCAAAAGATGACACCACTAAATGTTGATAATGTTCTCAAACTTGTAGTTTTTGATTTGGGATTGCATGACCTGGCCCTGTCTGGAGAATGGTCTGTTTTCAAAGGCAGAACTCTGACTTAGTGTTTTCTCCTTTTTTCTTTTTCTTTTTTTATCCTTCATTTCTACACACTATCCAGTTGCTGGGCATTATAGAACATGTTCATAACTTTATCTGATTTAATTTTTTAAAAAATCGTTTAAAATGTTCTCATCAGTTCCAGTTTTACAGTTGAAGTAAGTGAGGCTCATGATGGTTAAGTTATTTCCTGTATGTTGTGAGCCCATAAAAAGAGGAGCAGGATGAAGCCCAGGCCCGCCTGAGTCAAAGGCTGGGATTTCCACAGCACCGTGTGGTTTTCTCACCTTATCAGGTATTGTATTGGTGACTGCTTATTCATTGCACTTTCATACCAGCATGGTTTGTGACCTTCAGAGTCAGTAAATTTTAGGATTTTAGTCTTTAAATTACACTCACAGTAATCTTCAACTCAAGGGTTATGCTAAAATCTCTTAAAATAGGCAGGAGGCAAAGATGCAAAGTGATAACAGAGCAAGGCTGTGTAAATACTGTTCATGACCATAAGGAGCAAAACATTGTCAGATTTCCATTGTCTCTGATACCCTCACACACAGACATAGTGCGTAGGTATTGGTCTGAAAGGGTAGATTATGGTCTGCTGATTAAGCAGGGAATTTATCTTGTTTCTCTGTACAAATGCCTATTTTTCAATCGGTTCTCTGTCAACATTTTCATCAACTATTCATTGTCAGTTCCCTCATCCTTAAATTTTTCCTAGGTGGACTTGATTTTATTTGTACTTGAATCTAAAACAGAGTGCAAAGAAATCAAATGCAGGCAGAGCTACACTTGAAGTTAAATCTCTAACTATAGCATGGAACTATTTAGGCATCATTGATTGAGTTGGTAATACTTCTTTGAGCAAAGGGTCTTTTCTGATGTCCCCCAACTCATTTACTCTGACTAAACGGAATGTCAGCTCCCTTACTTGAAACTGATGAAAATAACTATGCTTGCTGGGTTTTAAAGGACTGATATGGGCCCTGCTCTACCACCTGCTTCAAAAATACTCATGTCTCTCTACCTTGAAAATGCATATCAAGTTTAGACTAGTCTTTATCTTTCTAAGGAGCTGAAGAATTCAATTGTACCCAAGATGGGAAGCAATGCTTGAAAGAACACATCTCCCAGACTCAAAAGCATATTTTTCAAACAGAGATGTTCAGTTCCAATATTGCTTACAGCAAATGCTCCAAATACTTCCATTTCCATTTCAATTTCTGCCATCTCAAGTTTGCCTTCTCTATGTACAATTATGGAGCAGATAGGAGGCTAGGGACACATATTGAATTCTAGATTCATCAGTGCTTTCAGTGATTTAGAAAGTTTCTAAAATAGACTGTTACTTATTGAGGCTATTAACAAAAACAATGTCCAGTACAAATGCAACCTCTGCTATATGTTGCAATCTATTTAGTCACTTTTGCTATAATGGCAACATATGTGTTCCTAAAAATTTACACTGGTGAAGTAGTGGAAGTGTTATCTGAAATTAGAAAGTTATAAAATCAGATATAAATAGGTGTGGTGCATAATGTGGTAAATAAAAGTATCTGGTAGATGTTTGATTTCTATATTCCCTCATGACTTGGTTCAGCTGGACACCGTTTTCTCCGGTCACCTATTGTTTTTTGCAAAATGTGCACAATACTCAAATTATTCTCTAATATATTGATTACTCTAGAATAAGCTCACATTTTCAAAACAAGCATTGTATACAGAACTGACTCTACCAATATCTGGTAGCGTAAATTTAGCATCCAGGAATAAAGTTTTTGAAAATGAGTAGAGTCAGAGACAATGATTTAATAACAAGGTTGTTCACTGAGGTACCATTTGCAACTGTGAAAACTAAATGGGCTCAACAAAGCTGGCTGTAGTCTAACCACCCCCCAACCCCCCAAAAAAAAAATCACAGGAAAAGATCAGGCTAATGATCTTAGACCAGATCTAAAATCCTGATCTTAAAACTGTTCCCAGCACTGTTTTAGACATAAGAGATACAATAGAAAGCAAAATGAAGTTCCTATCCTCAAGAGTTTACAGTTTACTTCAGTAAGATAGAAAATCAAAAATAATAAGAAATACAGAAGCATGTAAAAGAGAAAAGTGAGTTTGAAAGTCTTGTTGAAGGGAGTGAAGGACTAGCCAGTTTAGTGAGATGGGAATATTTATAGATGAGAACACTTGAGGCACAGGAAAGAGAGTGGCTCGAGGCAGGAGAGTATCTGAAAGGTCCAAGGAAGAACAAAGGTGGTTGGTGTGACTGGAGCAAGAGGAGAAGAGCACATGATTCCACAGAGGCCAGATCTCTTAGGCCTGCTGACTCTCTTGAGAGCTTAGGCTTTTGTAGATACAGTGAGAAAATCATAACATGCAACAGGTTTGGCTTCAGGTATTCAGGTGTAGAGTGGGTAAAAATTAGGTTACACTGGGGTTAGAGTTTACCAGTTGAGTTCCTTCATAATGCTGCACTTGAAGTTCTCCCCACCCATAAAATTTTTATTTCTATAAGTCATGTTCCCTTTGGGGTTCAGTTGGCTTGGGTGTGTCCAGTCACTTGCCACAAGAATGAATATTAACTTTCATGGAGACACAACTATTTTTAATTGGTATATAATGTAACTAAAGCAGAGGCTCATCAACTCATTCAGAGGCCTTATATGAAGAACTGAGCTTATCATTCTATTTTTTAAGACTTTATGTGAGCTGCCAAGAACAGTTAGACTTAGAGCCAAAGGGCATTTTCTGGGGAAGTCAACATTTTTACCTTAAGTCTGACTTGAACTGCAAGTACTTTTCTCTTTATTGTTAACTTCTTCCCCAGCAGTCAGCTCCAATGCTCAAAATTCTGCTCATTAAAGAATCCCTGAATGTTCTATGCATTCTATACACTGAAGCTCTTTCACAGGCATCCATAGAACATTAGATCTTTATTCCCACAGGGTTGCTGTAGTGTGTTTTGATGACCCATTTTTCCAGCTGAAAGCAAAAGTATTAAATGTGGGAGCTTGAGATTTCCCTATTTTCAATATAAAATGAGATGACAGATAGGAACTCCACAGATTCAACATATAGGACCATAGATTCCTAACCCCCTAAAAAAAAATTTACATCAAAGACAATGCATCTATAAATCAACTTTTCTTCACAATGGATTCATGACATGCATGCAAAATGTGTACCTCAAAACACAAATAAGCCCATAGATCATGAGAGAAAGGTTAGATCAATACCTGCCTGCATCACAGTCAAAGAACTGAAAACAGAGAAATCAACTAGGAAAAATATACATTTGGTCTTACTATTTGCCAGGAAATTATCTACCCTCAAGTAAAAGGACTTCTAATATGATTTTTTTTTCTATTTTTCCCAAAAGGAATTTATACAGAGAAAATCAGAAGCAATGCCCTACTCTCTCTCACTCTCATTCTACTAGACATTTTATTTATTATTCTGAGAGATTCTGAGTCTTTGTAGCATGAAAAAAAAAAAAGATTAAAAAAAATGAAAGTGTGTTCTGTATCATTTCCCTGTGATAACATTTCCTTCTGATATCCAAACAACAGGAAAGCCTATGGTAGACTTCGAGAGCAAGAGATACATATTACCAGTTTACATTTTTACTAAAATACCACACCGATATGCTCTCAAAACAGCCTCACAAAGAGTATCAGATATCTTAAGAGAAAATTAAAATTAGTCAAAGCTTACACATTTACACCCATACCATTTATATACTGGTTTATACTTTTCAATATAAGCAAAAGCACATACAATAAAAAAAATATACTCTAAGGCCCTTGAAGAGCCCACTCCAGGAAAATATCTTCAGAACAATTTAACCTACTAAAGAATTAAAAAAAAAAAATTCCAAACATTTGATTTTTGCAAATCCTAACATGACGTGCATTTAGTCTTATTTTTCTTAAACATGCTTTATTATATTTTTCTGTTGCCTTTACTTTTTCCTTTCTCAACTTGAATTTTATTAGTTACTCAAAATTAAATATGCCAAACAGCTCCACATATATATGCAATTGATAGAGATCAGAATCGCTTCTATCTGGCCCAAACCAGTATCACTCTTAGAACATGAGGTAACTCGAACCTCCTCTATTACACTGCACACATCTCCACTCTGAGAAACTTCCAACTCCCCAAATAATGATATTTCATAGTAAGTTATTTTAATCATAAAAACGTTGAGAAAAACTAATATACCACAACTCAAAAGTAAGAGAAAAATATATCTGTGAAACTCTTTCCAAGATAAGTTAATTTTTTCTATTCCAAAAAATGTTATACTACCTCACTATAAGGAGGTATAATGAGAATAATTCTTGGACTCAATTGTAATGTAGTAATTGCTTCATCATTAACACACATGTAATTACAACAGTAATAGGACAGGTAGGGGTGGGTCATTAGGTATACTAGGATGTCATAAAAACTGTAGGGGAATTATTTTTCATTGATTAACACTGCAACTATTAGCCTTTTTGGAAGTTTCCATGCTAAGCTGCAAAAGGAAAGATATAAAAATCAACTTTGCAAATTATAAAAGAACTATTGAACTAAGAAGATATGGAATATTTAAGGCAGCCTAAATTAGAACAATCAATTTTGAATTTTAACAGCTACATGATTGATAATAGTATGACTATATTGTTTCTGGCAAAGGTCTTTGACTATTATGTATATATAGGATAATTTTATGCAGAAGAAAGCTATTTGTATGATTTTTTTCCACATTTAGTAATTAAGCAGGGGGAAAGAGCCAAGGACATTTAGTTGGGTGACAGGGGCATCATTAACTGACTAAAAAAGTTACGGTTATTAAATATATTTTAATGTAAAGCTAATTTTAATAAAAATAACATATATCATAAAGTTGAAAAAGTTAAAAAAAGTTTTAAAAAGAGTACTGCTGTTAATAGTACTTAAAGCTCACTGTGATTTGGATAATAACACTACCAATTACCATTTATTGCACTACTTGTCAGAGCTGAACTTGCCTGTGTAGACAACATGAATAGTGCATTTTCTACAATGCTATTACCTAGGACCTACGGTATATTTCAGACAGGCAACCAGGACTCTGATGAAAATGTCCATTTGCTTCACTGACCATTATCATGAGAACCTTTAAATGTTCCTTAATATGTCTTTATCAGTATTTCTATGTATATTACTGTTCTGGGTTGCTTTCTTTTCAAATATTAATTTATATTTTTGCATAAAGGACTGGGGTGTAGGCCAGAGGTGCAGGGATTGAGAGGATTCACCAGAGACAGTGTGGGAGCAGAACAGAGACAGCATGGGGAGCAGAAATACACTGCTGAGGGATCAGTGGGAGAGGTAGGAGAGGTCTGTGGTGCCATATGTGGGCTAGCTCCCTGGCTGGGGATCAAACTCAAGTCATAGAAGCCATGATGCTGAGACTTAGCCCCTAGGCCACTAGGGAGGCCTTGTTCTGGCTTTCATGTATCACCTTGCTCTCAGAAGTCCTTAATCCTCATATGGAACCAGTGATCCCTCACTTTATAATGTTTATAATGTTTGCTCTCCACATAGGAATTAAAATAGAAAAATAATATCTGTTCTTGCCTTAAACCAAAGCTATATGGATGTTAATACTAACATGAGTAGTGAAGGAAGAAGTAGAGCTGTAAAACAATGGGAGACTGGACTTGAGAGAGAGGAAAAGAAAGGAGGGGAGGAAAGAAAGAAAAGCAGAAAGAAAAATAAGAGGGGAGAAAATGAAAATGAAAATGTTTAATGATATGAGTAACTATGTGTTTTCTCTCCTGGATAACTGGCAGCCCACTTCCTCTAAGGCCCTCTAGGAACTTAGCCATTTCCATAGATAAGCATCAGTGCTGGCCTTGTCTCTTTTCTACAATGTCCCTCATGCCAAAGCTTTCAAAATCCTCACTTCAACATATAGGTGACTATCTTTAGTGGCTCTAGACAGGGTTTATTTAATTATTTCAGACACATTTGAGTTAATTATTTTGTCACATGTGAGTTTTCAATGTTGCTCTGGAATGTGTAGTGAAATTTTGGATTTTTGGGTATGCTATGTGCCTGTTTAAGTAGTAAGAGCAAGAAATCATTCTACATAAACTGTATTTTTGAAACACATTACTTGAAATGATTTTATTAAAGAGCATGCCATATAGAATATTAAAATAATATCAGACCAAAATTTCCAATCAAAATTAGTCGCAATAGTCAATGCAAAACACTCATGCAAGCCCAGGGGACTGTAACAAAAGTGCAGATAGGTAATATTCTGAAACACTAACTGATGTTTTTTTCCCCCTTTATCCTTTCAGAGTTTGGCTAGAAAGAGAGTGAAACATTTATTACCTGAAGGAAGGAATATTTCAGCTATAAGCAAAGAAAAAGTTTTAGATTTTCAACAGGCTAGAAACTCAAGGGAGTTTAGACAGAGAAAAAGAAAACAAAATTAAATATGATGAGTCCAGGTCTACTCTTGCACGGACTACTGGACAGTGATTCTCTGTTGGGTTTTGAAGAACAGAAGCTTTGGGGGGCAAATGAGGTTATCTTAGATCTTTGTCTACTCTCCTGAGCACACTGGTCAAAACTAGAGAGCCACTGAGCTCAAAGACCCTTTAGAATATTAAAGGATGATGCAATAACTGCCTTGACAGAGCACAGCCAGCTAGAAAGAAATGAGATGGTGCCTGTGAGTGTCAGAATAAAGAGATGCCAATGCTCAGATGACATCTGACTTCCCACTTCTGGCCATGGGAGTATAAAAACCTTCCCGTCGTGCCCCCCTGAATGTACGGAGATTAAGTTTCTTTTTTCAATAAAATAAAGCCCATATCAAAAGAATAATATGATCATATATAAGAAAGAAAGTCACATTTTTGTAAATGTGGTTGTGGACTAAGCTTTGCATATAATAGATGAGCAATGATTAAGATGAATAATTTATGAGATTTGTGTGTCAGATATAACAGCACCTGTGAGATGGGAACTATTATCATTTTCTTATGATTGGGGAAATTGGAGATTTTATAGCAACAGTATTTCTAGGTTCGTGAGCAAAAATGCAAAGCAATTTCAAGAATAAGAAGATAGGGGGCTTCCCTGATGGTGCAGCGGATTGAGCTCTGCTCTGTGGAGATGTCTGCAGCAGCAATGCGATGCAAGTTCAGCCCTCGGCTGGGGAGATTCCCACATGGCATCACAGACCTCGCCTGCCTCGCCCGCTGCTCCCCTCAGCAGTGTATTTCCGTTGCTCTGCCTGTTCTGCTCCCCACTCTGTCTCTGGTGAACCCTCTCGTCATCCCACATCTCTGGCCTGTACCCCAGCTTATATGTAAAAATAAATAAATCTTTTTTTTCAAAAAGGAGAATAAGAAGCTAGGGAGGAAGACGAGAAGAGGATATCTATTTTGAAAATTTGGAGAACTCACTCCAAACATTGGTTCCAAAAGCAATATTTTCACTGAGTTATCATTGAGTAAATATTATTGTACTTTTCCTGTGCAAACAATATATGAAAACTGTATCCAAACAAAAAAAATGTACCTTAAATTTACAGATTTACTGCACAAATAAGTTCAAGAGCATGTCAGTCTAGTGAATTTAAGTTATCCAGTATTTTGAAAAGAATGAATTTACTTACAACATTTTAGGGTTAAATTTATTGTACAACATGATCTATTCCTATAATAAACCTAAAAATAAGCATTATTTAAAAATTCAGATCAGTGATTTGCTAATACAATAACTATACTGAAAATGTCATTTAATGAAATGGAAAAACTTTATAAATTATCACATTTTTAGAGAAAACCCCTGCAACACTTTAAATTACTATCAGTCAAGTATATCATCTTGGCTATTTAAGAAAGACTCAAAGTTCTTATTACATAATAGACATACTGTGGCATCTCCCTGAAATATAAATAGAAATTAAGGCATCTCAATTGGACTCCAAAGTTTAGTTCAGTAAACTAAATAACAATAATTGTTATATTTAGGGTCTCCCTGGTGGCTCAGCGGTTAAGCGCTGCGCTGTGGAGCTGTCGGCAGCGGTTACGCGAGTTCGACACCCGGCCGGGGAGAATCCCACATGGTGCGGCAGACCTCTCCTGCCTTGCCCGCTGCTCTGCTCAGCAGTGTATTTCTGATCTGCCTGTTCTGCTCCCCATTCTGTCTCTGGTGAACCCTCTCGCCGCCCCACACCTCTGGCCTGTACGCCAGCTTGTATGTATAAAATAAAAAATAAATCTTAAAAAAAAATAATTGTTATATTTAATTTAAGCTATTTAACCAAGAGGTATCTCGGATTACAAAACAAAACCCAACCAATTGCTTACAGGAAGCACATCATGATCCTAAGACTAAGCAAAGCTTTAAAGTTAAAGTCAGGAGACAATCCCATAAGCAAATGATAATCAAAAAGTAAGAAACAGTTGTACTTACATTATAAAAAATAGATTTCTACTTTTAAAAGGTAATAAGAGAAAGAAATGGACATCAATTATAATTAAGTTTCTAATAAAACAAGAAGTCTTACATGTATAAATCTATACACACTTACAAATGATGGAGCACCAAGATATATAAAGCAATCAATAATTAAGTTACAGAGAGAGAGATAAACAACAACAAAATAGTAGCAGGGGATTTTAATACCCCACTTACAACCATGGACAGACTAGCAAGAAAGGGAGAACAATTAGGAAAACAATGAGCTAGATCAGATAGGCTTAATAGACATCTACAGAACATTTCACCCACAAACTCTAGCATATTTGTATTTCTCAAGTGCACATGGAATATTCTCAAGAATAGGCCATATTTGTGAAAGAAATGTCAATAAACTTATGAAGATCAAAATAATACTATAAGCAGGCTGAGTCAAAGTCCAGTAAACTGGCGCCCCCTACAGGGGTTTACTGTTAAAGGTGAATTGCAGCCAGGTGCTCTGAAGCCCCGCCAAGCGGGCTTCGCGAGAATTTGTAGGATTTTGCTTACCTGGGACAGGAAGGCAGGGCCTAGGAGATTTTAAAAAGGAGCGAAAGGAAGAGAAATACAGAGACGCCACTATGTAGAACTAGAAGAAGGAGACGTCATTATGTAGAAGAAAAGTAGGCATTGACAGCTCGCCACGAGGTAAAAATGAACATTTAGGGCCAGGGACTTTGGAGGCTTTGCAAGTAGCCAAAGAAAGAAGGCATAGGCCCAAAGAGGGCCCCTTCTAAAATGTGTGAGTGCAGTCGGATGGGCCGTCTGGCCGCTGTAGCTGCTGTTTACAGTCTTGTTGGCCTAATGATGTACTGGAGCATTAAGGTGGTTTTAAAAGCATTTTTAGTTGTGTCCTGTGTCGTCCTCACAAGTTGGAACCTGGCCTGCAGTCTGATTGGTACACGTCGGAAAGAAGACGCCATTATGGTGGGAAACCATCAACATAAGAAAGAAGACGCCGGGTTGAAATAGTGGCCTATTGTCTGGAAGACAAGTTCTATTTTAGCAGTGGTGGGAAGATGCCATCTTTATTACCTTTTTGGAACTTAAGGGACTGGACATTATTTTAAGGAAGATGCCATCTTTATTACCTTTCTGGAACTCAAGGAACTGGACATTATTTTAAAGGTAAATGGCCATATGTTAATTTTAGTAACTTTTGTTTTACCTATGTTAATTTTAGTAACGTTTTGCCTTTCCCTGTTTGTTAAATAAATCCCAATGTTGTTTTTACCTAAACCTGAGTAATTTTATAAATGTGCGCACGGGTGCAGAACCAAGATAGTGACCGGTAACAACTGAGGCACGCCTTTGTCTAAATTTAAAAGGGCCTTATTTTCCCGGTATCAATACCACATATTTTTTATGATCATAAAACTAGATACAATTTAAAGGAAAAACCTTAAGCACAATGAAAGTTAAACAACATTCTTCTGAATAATCATGATAAAAGAGCAAATCAAAGTAGAAATAAGAAAATACCTGGAAACTAATAAAAAGCTATGAGAATTTCAGAAACACAGCAAAATTGGTTTGAAGTGGGAAATTAATTTCAGTATCAACAGGTGTCTTGTAATTCAGAATTAATCAAATAAAAATTAGTATACATCACTCTTCTATTTCATGTATCTTCTACCTGAAGGAAAACTCTGAATCCAAAGGTCACTTCAGTTTTTTTCTTGCTTGCAAAAACACCAACATATGGGCCTCCCTGGTGGCGCAGCAGTTACGCGCTGCGCTGTGGGAGCTGTCAGCGGCAGCGACGCGAGTTCAATGCCAGGCCAGGGAGATTCCCACATGGCGCGGTAGACCTCTCCTGCCTCACCTGCTGCTCCCCTCAGCAGTGTGTTTCCGTCGATCTGCCTGTTCTGCTCCCCACTCTGTCTCTGGTGACCCCTCTCACCACCCCATACCTCTGGCCTGTACCCCAGCTTGTATGCATAAATAAATAAATCTTTAAAAAAAAAAAACACCAACATATAACATCCATATTTTCCTGTTATAATTGCAACAGAAAATAGAAGTGTTCCAAATGGTTATACTATTTTTGACAACCCAGAAATTATTTTATATCAGATCACTGCAACTTTATCTCACAAGTTAATAAAATATGTATTTAATGAGAATGAGTTACACGTAAAATCAAAAATCACAAACTTCTTTTCCAACTCAGAACACGACAGGAGGTTATTAATACTCCATAGGCATTTAACAAGTAGATATCATGGAATGATCCTTCCCTTTACTAATCAAATGATTTTATACACAAACACTTTTCTCCAGAAAAATTTGATTTAAAGCCTGGCTGTCATTATCCATAGCAGGATGTTCTATTGTTCCTATTATTACTCATTATCCATTAGCATCATTGTATAAAAGGTAGATGGTCTCTTTTCCCATCAGGCAAAGTAGTTATGAGGTTAAAATTAAATTATAAGCTTACAACTATGAGAAATTGGTGTTTTATCAGTGTATTACTGTATTATAATTATGGACCCACTTTTTGTTTGACAATATTTACTCATCCAGGCTACATGATTTGCTTACATTGAGCTAATTAAAATGCCTTCAGGGTTTAGCACATTGTCATTTTCTCTTTGTTAGAAGAACAGACTCAGCAGCTTTCTCTCTTTTTCTTCTTTGCAGTCAACACTATGATCTGAGAGGGAGATAGCATATTGGAGGACTCACAGTGATAGACCCTATAGTAACAGAAAACACAGGAAAAGTGTGAATTCATTTTGAGTGTTTGCTAACTAGGTGTGAATAGCTTTATACAGGATCACTCTCCCAATAAAGGCTTTACAGGATAGAAAGTCATGAAACAAATTCAATTTTTCCAAGTACCTAAGGAAATACTGGCTTTGAAAATGCTGAATCAATTTCTTTTCTTTTATAATAAATCATCAAAAAGTATCTGTCTCTTGATAACTGGTTTAAAAGAAGTCAAGACATCAGAAGCAATCAGTAAACTTAACAAATCAATTTAAGCATTGTATAAACTGTACACCAAAAATGACAAAATAACAACATGTGCTAATAACTATGGAGTACCTATTTCATGCTAGCAGAATGATATTTTGATGCATTTTATCATTTACTCATACCAACAACCTATGAAAGAGATGCCACTCATCTTGCCATTTTACAAAAGGAAAATGTTTGCATAACTTGCCAAAGTTCCTATAAATAACATATAAGAGAAGTAGCATTTGGGACCACTGAATGCTATTCTAGAATTATTTTTCCTATGTGCTTTGCCATACAGCTTTACTTTCCTTACTGTTTTCCAGAATGAGAGAAAATCTTTCCACAGACTCCTGAAGAGCATGAGTATACTTTGTGGGGGAAATGATACCGAATATAAAAATAGCACCAACTAAATTGTACAGAATTCAACAAGTAATGATTTTATTAAGGCACATGGGCTAAATATCATGTAATTACAATCTATTCTTGGTAGACAACATAACTGATTGGGTCACACAATAAAATATTTTTAAGAAGAAATTGAGAAGACAAAAAAAAGTAATAAGGTGACAAGCTGCAGTGGTTTCCTATAGCTTTAGCCAAACTAAGGCTAAAATGTGACTAAAGTCTTAGATTAAAGCTTTTCATCTTTTTGAGAAATCAAGACTTTTTAAGAATCAGCCTTTTCTGTAATATTTTCATTTTTAAAGCAAGTAGAAAAACTGTACATTACTCATGTGAATTAAAATATATTTAGATAGAAAAAAATCTATGATGATAATTTCCTTCTACTTATATAAATATGGAAGGTAAAAGAAAGGTAAAAGAGGTATAAAAGGTAAAAGAAAGAAGGTAAAAGAAGTGTAGATTGGCTTATTTATTACATGCTAAGTTAACAGATAATTGCTAATTACTATCTATGAAAGCATGTCAAGTTTATTAAAAAACAACAACTGTAATCACTTTTACCCATTGCTAATAAAACATTAATGCATAGCATTTGTGTATTTCACAAGGTTTAGGGCTTTTGAATTGGATTGGTAATTGGGTTTTATTATTATTCATAAGCTCATTGAAGGATGACAACCCTCCCCCCCCCAACCTGCCCTCAGAGATCAGCTATTATGGAATAGTCCTTGGCTTAGATACCAGGGTAGTCCCTGGGCCTCTTTTGCTTCATCAAAGATCTGTTTCCCATCCCCCCTGATTCAGAGGATGGCACTTCTGCTCATTTTCCTCTCTCTTCATTATTTTGATGAGCTATGTGGTCTATGGGTAGTTTATCTTGACTAGTGAGAGTGGATAACATTTGAAAACCATTAAAACTATGCAAAAGTAATTCATTAATAGTAACCTCATAGATTATTGTCATAGGATGATTCTTGGAATTCCAGAATAAAAGTGTACTTGAGAGGTTAGGGAAGAAGGCAAACCAAGGTCCTGATTGATAAAGTGACTGCACAACTCGTACCCCAAAAGTATAACAGATCCACTTATCCTAATTTCTTAGAGTTTCCTTCTATTAACTATACTGATGGTTATATTTTATAATTCTACTATAAAACTGCAGAATTCATTATTTTAAGAAAGAAATTAAATTTGTTTTCTTTATTAGGGAAAAAATAAACATACGGGGCTCATCATAAATGATCAATTTTGTTCTTCCTAAAATTTTCCTGAGAACTGTGCTCTTCATGCCAAAATGTTTTTCCAAGGCAGCTACAATCACCACTGTACCAAGAATGACAAATGAACTAGACAGAAAACCAATAAGAAACAACAGCCTTAAAGAAAGAATTAGCCCATATGGGCAAAACATTTATATGACACTGCACACCAAAAAAGCTGAGTATACTTTTTCCTCAAGTTCCCATGTAACATTTTTTTGAGTATAGACTATGTATGGGGTTCCAAAACAAGCATCAATAGTTTCATGAAGTTTTAAATCTTGTAAGTATCTTATAAGTTTTTATTCAAATTAGAACTCTTATTCGGGAAATGCAAAATAAAACCACAATGAGATACAACCTCACATCTGTGAGAATGACCCATGTCAAAGTGACCAAAAAACAGGAGGCATTAGTGACACTATTCTGTCTCAGAAACACCTTACACTGTCGGTAGGAACAGACTGGTCCAGGTCCCGTGGGAAACAGTATGTTCCCCAAAATATTAAAAAGAGGGCTTCCCTGGTGGCACAACGGGTTGGAGCAGCGCCCCAAGTGCAGCGCTGTGGAGCTTTTGGCAGCTGTGGCGCAAATTTGATGCCAGGCGGGAGAGATTCCCACATGGAGCAGCAGACCTCTCCTGCCTCGCCCGCTACTCTCCTCAGCAGTGTATTTCCGTCGATCTGCCTGTTCTGTTCCCCGCTCTTTCTCTGGTGAATCCTTTCACCACCCCACACCTCTGGCCTACACCCCAGCTTGTGTGCATAAATAAATAAATCTTTAAAAAAATAAATTCAAAAGATAAATCTTTAAAAAATATTAAAAAGAGATCTATCAGATGATTCAGCATTTCCACTCCTTGATGTCTATCTGGAGACTACAAAACACTAATTTGATGGATTGTCATATGTTCAATGAACCCTTACATTCACTGCAGAACTAGTTACAGTAGCCATGTTATGGAAACAACCTAAATGCCAAATGAAAGATGAGTGGATTAAGCTATGACACACACACACACACACACACACACACACACACACACACACACACACACACAGTGGAATACTACTCACCTATAAAAAATGAAATCTTTCCACTTGTGATAAAATTGATGAAAATGAAGGGATTATTATTATTAATTATCAGAAGGAGAAAGATAAATATTGGGTGCTTTCACTCATTTGTGGAATATAAAGAAACAAATGAAAGGAACAGGCAAAACTATGCCAAAACAAAGCCAAGAAATCTGACTGCAGAATTGAGGCTCCAAAAGGGAAAGGGAATGACTGGTGAGTGAAATGGGCAGGGGACCCAGTAGACGGTATTGTAAGATTATTTTTTGGTCATTTTAACATGGGTCATTCTCACATATTGTTGTTGTATTGATTATTGGTGTTTGGAATGGTATGGCGTCATACATATGAAGAGGTGTGAATCTATACCCCTAATTCATATACAATGTAAATCATTGTTACTGTAATTAAAATTATACAATTAAAATGGTCCACCTCCCTAATCAAATTATGGAATTTTTAAATCACTCATATAATCTAAACTATCTCTCAAAATATATTTCTATGAATTATAATTCACTCATAACATAAAACACATTTTATGCTGAATTTACAGATTGGCAGATATAAAGTAGTTTTAAATAATTCCACTAACTAGATGACCAAGTAGAATTTTATACACTCAGGAGAGTAAGGGTTGTACCAGTCACGTACAAACCCAGAGAGATTACATGGCAGTTGTCAAATCAATCCATACTTACATGAAGTTTTAATGCACCAGACACTGCTAAACTCTGGAGACATGATTGCTTTAATGCCTCATAAAGTCTATATTACTATTGTATGTCCATTTGAAAGTTCAAAATATCAGAAAGGACGACTAGGTTGCTGGAAGTCACTGATTTGATAAATGGAAAATAGACTTCAAATAGACTTCTCACTATCTCCACGGTCCAGATTTTCAACTTCGATGACACGCTGCCAAAACTAGAAATGCATTAGTGGAATCTTATGAAAAAACTTTTCTTTAGAAACTATTGAGTTTTAAACATCAACCTTACTGTATGACTGCATATTAGAATCTTGAAATCAAGGTCTTGTGGGTTTTTTTTTGTTTGTTTTTTGGGGTTTTTTTTGTGGTTAAGTCAACAGCTTTGTTATAGACCAGTAAAAACCTCTATGCTACTCAGTAGTAATTATTATTTTGTCCTATTATAAAAATAGAAAATTATGATAAATATAGAAAACAAAATGCTCTGTGGTGAAGGATTATAGCTGACTGGGTGGGCGATGTGGTTTGATAACATACTTCTGGAGAGATGTAAACCTAGTTCTCTAAATCAGATATGGTATTGTAAACTAATGTTACCTTAATAAGCGTGTATGCATGTATATATATATATATAAAGAAATGAAAACTGGAATTTAACTAGACACTTAACATGTGAGGAATAAATAATGCTGTGTTGATAAATATATAACAACTATCTATAAAACCCCCAAATTTATAGTATTAGTTAATTTATGTGTTATAAATAATCCCCTCATTGTTTATTTTGAACTTCCAGGTAAATACCATTGAACATGATCTTGGAAGAGGTGTGCAGTCACCACTCCTGAGCTAGAAAAGCTAATAATGTGAAACTTCCTGTTTTGAATTGCCAAAACTTTTAAAAATAGGGAAAAATCTTGAAGAAAATATTATATAAGTAACTAATATAAATATTCTTTTAACTTGATTATACTTTAATAATGGACAAATACAACTGTTGTCTTATAATTGCAGTAATGTTTGCTTCTAGAAATACATTATAAATTCAATTTTACTGTTTCATTGACTTAACAGTCTCTTAAATTAAATTAAGAACAGGACTGTTTGAAAATACCAGTATGTTGCAGTCATTGGTATGGTATTTTATGAGACTAACTTCCAAGAAAGTGTCTTTTCCATTATTTACTCCCAAAATTACATAATAGCTGAATTATTCGCCTTTTTTCCTTAGGGTACAAAAATTAAAATAAATTTGAGTATTCAAAATAGCTTTACAACTTTTATTCCCTTTGTTGATTTTTTTTCTTCTACAACCTTTTATTCACAGGCAGTCTTAGTATTGTTTTTGCCACAAGTTGTTTGAAAGGTAGAGAATGGCTTCCAGTGATTCTTATCCTCAACTCTAATAAAGGGAAATATAATCTCAAAACATATTTAAGGTCATTTACTCTCTAGTCTTTATTTACTCTTCAATTTTATATAAATTGTGTTCAGTTAAAGTTAAAAATTGGGATAAGTAATTTGTTTCCTTGTCTGAGTGTTTCAAAACAAGGATTAAGCTTATTATAGCTTATTTTTTTTATCAACAGAATTTTCCAGTCATGAAATTTGAATTTCATAAATTAAGCTTGCCTGTGAAGAAAGGTTTATCAATGCATATTCAGCTTACTAATGATTTTACAAATCTCTAACAGTGCCCAAAACCAAATAAATCATCTGCATGATGGTTTACACATTTTCCTATTTTCACCCGTATCACTAAAATGTTCTTCAAAAAAATTTATAGTTCTTAATTTTCACAAAGATTTTTCTGTTGTGGTATCTGTCTATCAATCTATCAATAATCTATCTACCATCTCCCTTCTTAATGAATACTCAATTGCTGAAATTTATTGAGTTCTCCTTATGTTCCAGACACTGTTCTAAGTCCTTTGTAATTACTTATTCTAAGTTCTCAAGGAGAACTAAAGGAGTGATAGTATTATTTTTCTCTCTTTGATGATAAGGGAAAGTAAGTCAGTGAGTATAATAATTTGCCCAATTCACAGAACTCATAAGTGGCATATCTTGGGATCAAGTCAAGATATTATGATTCTGGGGTTTATGTTCTTAACCCATCTTTTAATAAGGATATCCAGTTGTAGGTTAACCCTCTCTAAAAACCTGTTAATAGGTGTTTGTATTCATGTTAAATCCATCATATTTAATTGTGTTTATTTTCCTAAAGGATATTCTCAAATCTATGTATTTTAATACAGATGTTGAATTAACAAAGGCGTGAAAGTATGTGAAATGTATTACTGTAGTATGAAAAACATAATATTATCCCCATTAAAAAAACTTCGAAACAACTGAAAAGATAAAGGTTTCCCAGTATATTAATTGCAACTTAATTACCAAAACTAATTTTGGAAATCTTAGCCCAATGAATAATGATATCCTATGAGGTTTTATATATACAGATAAAATAATGTCCAGATAAAATTGCTTCTTTCCCCAGAACCATACATAAGGTTTTCCAGAAGAGTGCAACATCCGTCAAGTCATCCAAGTTATTTTCCTTATCAGGCCAGACTACAACTAGAATTAACAGTGCAGTGATTTACTTCTCAATTACAGTAACACCTGCAAGAACATGGTCTGATTAAAGCAATCAATTGAACTTGGGAATTAGTCAGAAGAGTTGACAATGGAGAAAGCTGCAACATATAATCACATGACTTCATAGCCTTTCTCCATGGAAATCCTTCCTTCAGAGCATACACATGAACTTTTTTTTTTTTTAAAGGTTTATTTTTTATTTTTACATACAAGCTGGGGTTCAGGCCAGAGGCGTGGGGCGGGGAGAGGGTTCACCAGAGCCAGAGCAGGGAGCAGAACAGGCAGATCAGAAATACACTGCTGAGGGGAGCAGCGGGCGAGGCAGGAGAGGTCTGCCGCGCCATGTGGGATTCTCCCCGGCCGGGCGTCGAACTCGCGTCACCGCTGCCGACAGCTCCACAGCGCAGCGCTTAACCGCTGCGCCACCGGGGAGGCCCCATACACATGAACTTTTATGAGGAATAGCAATTGTCTGCTCAATACTTCCTCTCCGAGGATGCTAGGAGTATGGTATTTCTCAGTTTCCACTGTGTTTGCCACCCTCACTTGACTTCTCAGTTCACCAGACACATAATAGAACAAGATACAATAATAGTCATTAACAGACACATTTGATGCTCTCTGCACAAGTATTCACTCACAGCTCATTCACTACAATTGCTTTATAGAAAAACCTTCGATTCATGTTCTACATTACTGTGTTTTCAACTTTGGAAGACTTTACAATTTTCAAAGGTTAGATAGAACACTTCACACAGTAAGAGGGGAAGGCCACAGGGTTGAATATCCCCTCTTTGTCCTGCTGGTGAGTCTTCACTTTCTCTGCATTTTGCTCAGTTCTCCTGGACACTGACCTTTCTGGACATTTTTCCCTTAGGCTTCTGGTGGGTTTAGCAAGAGGAGGAACCAGTGGGAGGTGGAAGAAAGGCAGTAAGATCAGCAAGTTTTCTCCCTCTTCTCCGACTCTAAGCCACAGCTGGTTAGCCATGCTTCTCTGCCAAAAGCTCTTGGCAGGTGGCTATAGGACGCTCACTCCACGTTCAGAGATCTGGTCCTCCTATCGCTTCTGGCCTGGAAGTGGTAATGAGCTATTACTAGCCCAGAGGTAACTCTCTCTTGCTCCTGAAACTTTACACCCACCTTTAAGATCAGTGTCTTTATTCAGTTCTATCCAATACCCAGTTAAGGGTGCTAACATGTTGAGTTATCTACATGCTACAGGTCTCATACTTTCAAAATGGGAAATTTATTACTCCAAAAAAGAAATTTAAAGAAAGATGCACTGAGGAATTTGTTGTCTTTCTCTGCCTCAGTAGATAACGGCAGGCATTCACCCAAGGCTAAATAGATTGCAAATGAAATTAAGTTTAAATTGAGAGCTAAAAACTAATAAGGAATGTGGAGCATACCACATTGATTAGGAAAATTATATAGCCTTCTCTGGTTACTGCTGGTTCCAAATAATATTTTGTGCACGTTCAATTTTGAAAAAAGTCCTCACAGTCTTGATCAATAACACCTCTATTTGTTACGAATGTTAATTGAAGTGTTGAAAATTCTAAGTGATCTATGGTGATATTTATAATTACTCTCCTTGGTAATACAATATGGTTCAATATTAAAAAGAATAATAGAAAATAGTAAAAGAACTAGATATTTTAACTGAAGATCTATGGCCAAAGTTAACGTTTGTTTTTGCTACACACTGTCTTAAGATATTTGACTCAGTTTTTGTTATTAATTTGAAGTCTTTACATAAGAATACACCTTTCTGGCTTCCCTTGAAAAGAATACACTTGGCATTAATGTCCCACAACACAGTAAGTCAAGTCGACTTGGGGCTGGGTAGGAGTTGAATATTTTTTAAGAAAACATAATGACAGCATTTTGTTGAACAACTACTATGTCCTACTCAATGTGGCAGATACTGAAAGGAAAAACAAAAGTAAAGTGCAGCCCATGGTTTCAAGATGGTGATAGGCAAAGTCGATAGTATTCTTACCCTCTACATCAAATCCCAGAAAGCAGAAAAAGCAATGAGATATATTATGCTTTCTTTGAGAATAAATATGAATGTGAGCTTACTATTTTAAAGTTTAGAAGGACATATATTAAACTAATAGATATTTTCTCTCTGGAAAAAGAAAACAGTTTGAAAGTGAGGAATACTGCCAAAAAAGGCATTACTATTACCTATACTATTCTAACTTTTATTTTATTAATTGCTTTATGTGATTTAACGTTTAAGTGCGTGCCAACTAATTTCCCACATTCTCCATCTTTGCCCACTTTAATAGCAAGTCTGATTCACTTTTAGTTTACTTCACTGTGGCCATAATCTTTGCAGTTTGTGACTTCCAGTATCCAGGAAACTTCACTCATTCTAATGTGGCATTGAGAATCACAGTTAATATATTCTTAACTAGAGGTCAGTAAAGGTTCTTTTCTGCAAAAGGCCAAATAGATATTTTAAGTTTTCTAGGCCACATAGGACCTGTTTTGCTACTGTTGCATAAAATAAAACATAGATAAAATGTAAACAAAGGACACGCCTGCATATAAAACAACTTTATTTTAAAAAATGAGTGGCAGGTCAAATTTCACCCAGAGGCTCTAGGTGTCAACCCCGATCTAAGCAATCAAAGAATCTATAATATATCACCACCACTATAACATATCCTAGAATCTTCATTTATATATTTAATGTTTTATGAACAGGGGGCTTAAGGGTTAGAGAAGTGGCAGACCCCAGGCTGAGGTTAGTAAGAGTAAATAGTGAAAGTGCATAACCCCATGACCAAATAAATCACCCATAATAAAAGTACAAACACATAAAACTGCAAGTATCCTAGAGATTCTAAGTCTGGGTAACTAACTCAAGGCAAAGCGTCCAGCTTGTTTTCATTCTGAAGATACAAAATTTCCTACCTCAGAACTTACTGTCAAATAACACTGGTCAACAGTGAGATCATAACTGACTTAAAAAGGCCCTAATATGTAGTATCTTGGTGTGCTGAACATGAATAAAACCCGGAAAAATTTTTATTAGCTCTTGTTTTGAAGAATTTCATATAATTCATTTTATATGTTTCACCATGTAAATTTATCCAGTAGGACTGCAACAATATCCTAAATCAGCCTAGAATGATGTAATCTTGCATTGCATTGCATAATACCATCATGCACACATCATCCAGAGTTGATTGCATCATTTTCTGATGCCAGGAGGCTGCTGAAGCAAGCTGACGTCAGCAGCACACTATAGAAAGCCCTGTCGAAAAGGTTGAACATTGAAAATATTTCAGACTTTGTACGAGACAGTTTAAGCTACTGTTCCAAAGAATTGTTATTATTTTATCTATTTAGGCACAATACAGAACAGTAATGCCTCGAAAGTACGTTAATAGCGTGGACAATTTCTGCTATATTTGTGGGGAAGTGACATTTGTCAACCAAAAGAAAAGTATCACTTCTCAAGTGAAGGTTTATCATCTTTACTGCAGATGCAAGGTTGGTGACCAAGACAAGCCTTACGCCCCACATATATGCTGTGCTACATGTATATAACACAGCTTTCACAGTGGTTAAATGGCAAAAGACCATCAAAGCCTTTTGGAATCCCCATGGTGTGGAGAGAGCCAAGCAACCACATCAAAGACTGTTACTTCTGCTTGGTTCCTCCTCTTTCTGGCAGAATAACGAAGCAAAAGAAGTCGTGAATAGTCTACCCAAACATTCCGTCTGTATTGAGATGGCTGGTTCAACAACTTGCTGCAGGGTGATGCGAAACAAGCATGCAGTGCTTTTTGCCTAGTGTCTACAAACATTCTTTTGAATGTTAGGGCAGAAAACTAGAAGGAACTAGTAGAAGACATGCTGATGCAGTATCAGAAACTTGGCTGCAATATGTCTCTAAAGATCCACTTCCTTCATTCCCATCTGGATTTCTTCTCTGAAAACTTTGGAATGGTTAGTGATGAACATGGCGAACGTTTTCATCAAGATATCACATCAATGGGACAAAGATACCAGAGAAAATGGCCCACTACAATGCTGGCTGACTACTGTTGGAAACTCCCCAGAGATGCTCCTGAACAGCTACAGGAGACAAGTGAAGAAATCTAAGAAGTAGTCTATGACTTGATTTTTTACAGTTATTAACCATAGGCCTATTACTACTGGTGTGCATTTTTTAATGTAAACATCCATTTATTGCAGACTACATAAAAAACTAGAGCCAAAATTAGAATTTGATTGTCATATTCGTGTTGAGCACATGCAATTTGATAGGAAATGACTAATTTTATTTCAGTGATATGACTTTTGTAAAAATTTGTTGACCAGTATAATAAGGTTATTTCCAATCTTCTGCAATATTAGGAGTGATTCCTTCTAAATGTCAATGAAGCACATGCACAAAGGAAGTGTGGGTTCAGTGGACATTGAAGAGGCAATAAGCTGTGGAAAAAGACCCTAAATTTTGGAGTCAGCTATTGATTTATTGAAAGCTCTCAACTATCTTATTTGTTAAAATGAGGGTGTTCTGAAAGAATTCTGTTTGTTCACATGGGATTAGTGAGTGCCAAGAACAGTGCTTAATACACTGATGACTCTGACTAGCCAATTTCCTCACAAGGAAATTCAGGTATCAGGTCTTTGCTGGCTCAAATCAACTTGGAACTCTTCACAATTCAGAGTTCTTATAAGGAGAAAGGAAGCTTAAATGAAGAAACCATATTGAAAAAGCTCTGTATGAAAACTAGATAATCACAACTTCAGTATACCTATGTTATATATAGAAAAATCAAATTTTAGAGATTTCAGTTTTTGTCTTGAGCATCTCTGAAATCGAAAGTAAAGGACATCCTTTTTCTTAACAAACAAGTATATTTTGAGTACACATTAAGTTACAGGATTCATTCATGCATTCATTTATTCATTCACTCAATCATTTAATGTTCAACAATCAATGTTGTTTGAGCACATACAATAGTCTAGATACCAAGTTTTTACTATTTCAAGAAACACTAAGAATAGTATGCTAGATAGAGAAAAGACATGCTTAGAGAGAGTGTCCTGAGGAGAAGATGTTTAAACTGATGTATTAAGGATAATTTCAAGTAAAAAAAAAAAAAAAAAAATATATATATATATATATATATATATATATATATATATATATATAGACACTAAGGCGAATATTCCTTATAGAGAGAATATACTAGCTTATCCCCCAAAGTGAGGTTGGGACCTAGTATTTTCTTGTATTCAGAGTTTGGGTAAATTCAGCTCAGTTGAAAGCTCAATGCTGTGGTGCACCCAACACTGTAATGTAAACATTTATTCCTATGTATTGGTTGTTTAGCCAAGGTTGGCATCATTGAGCTCAGGTAGGATAATATGGTAACAGTTTTCAATCCCTGCGTTATTAAGAAATTTTACTTACACCTGAAAGTCACATTTAACATTAAAGGTCAAGACAGGAATATGCTTCCATCAGTGGAGAGCAGATTGTAACACTTCAAGAATAAATGCCTGCTGCAATCCAAATCCTCTGAACACAAGGATTAAGAACAGGTACTAGGTATAAAAGGAAACACTGCCATGCAGCAACTGATACAGGCTAACTCAGACACCATTATGATAAAAAGTCCTGTGAGTCTGCATTAGAAACAACTTTGGGAAATGTGCAGTAAGCTCTACAATTGCTTTTTTTTTGCACACTAGAAATCAGTGGATTACACCCACCATCAATGGGTGAATTGAGGAGCTATGTAGTTCTTATTCTAATTTTAGATTTAAAAATTATATGTATGAGCATTTGTACATTTTCCTGGAGAAAGTGATGAACCATAGCTTTTATCAGTTCCCTGTAAGTTTATAGACCATTGTTCTAAATATGCCTCCATTTCATGAATGTAAATGTCAATTTAAGGTTGTTAACTGTACCAAGGAAATACAGATTGAGGACTGAGCATGACTATTGAGGAAGTTCACAAAGTTCTAGGGGTGGATATATCTGTTTCTAAACTAACTTTAGTTAAAACATCAATTCAATAATTGGAAAGGAAACCATTGAGAATAATCTACTTTATTAAAGATTGAAATAGAGTTTGATTTTTTTAAATTACGTGCTACTTTACAATGGTGATTATTATTAATTTTTATTTTTATTGCAATGTGCTAATGCATAAAATCTAAGATAAAAATATTCTTGCATGCGCTGAAGCATAATATTAAAATGAACATTTATAAACTTTCATCTTAAAAAATAGAAGATACCATCACTATTAAATGTCACATTGCCTTTCATGAAACCAAAGCAAGTAAGAACTTCTTGAAACTGTTTTTCAGATTACTCCACTGCACACTGATATAAAATATGCCTCTAACTAAATATGACTAGCAACTCTGCAGCCTCTTACAGAGCAAATCCTTACTAATAAATAAACATACTTCAGTAAAAACCAGTTTACCATAAATGCTTGATTCAATTTTCCAGTTGCTGATAAGCTCCAAATACTAAAAAGGGCAGGCATGAAAAGTGTTTTGAAAACAAACATGGTAATTCTTTGTTCATTTCTTCTGTAATTTGACACAGTTTCAAAACTTTGATTTTATAGCATTTTACTGAGTAGTAGTTTTCTGGTCTCAAGAAGCTAAGGACACTGACTTCTATTATGCAATTAAACAAACGGAAACTAATTTTTTACTATATACTGTGTACTGTTTTGGGAGGTCATTCCTTTCACAAGCATTAGGTAACACACTTAATTTCCATTCTTTCTAGTGGACAATGCAACAGAAATTCACATAAGAAAAAGATTTTTGCAGTTTCTGTTCTTGTTTAAAATGTGACCAAAATTCTTAGTTGTGTAATTTTTAAAGTTACAGCCAAATGCCTCCCTGGTGGCGCAATGGGTTAAGCACAGCGCTGCGGAGCTGTGGGTGGCTGCCCAGCGAATTGGATTCCTGGTGGGGGAGATTCCCAAATGGCACAGCAGACCTCTCCTGCCTCGACCGCTACTCCCCTCAGCAGTGTATTTCCGTCAATCTGCCTGTTCTGCTCCCCACTCTGTCTCTGATGAGCCCTCTCACTGCCCCACACCTCTGGCCTGCACCCCAGCTCGCATGCAAAAATAAAATAAATCTTTAAAATAAATAAATAAATAAAGTTATAACCAAAGCACAGGCAAAGATTTTCAAAGGCATTAAGTCTAAAAGTAGCTCTGCTTTGACAAAGGCCTGATCTATATGATACACCACCTCTATCAATATATAGAGAAACATTTATCTTTCTCACTGAACTGTTGTAAACACTAAATTGAAATTAAACAGACTTTGAATTAAGAACTTATTTGCAGCTACATGTGTTTGGCTGGCCCCTAAACTCTCACTCATCTCCATATATTTGCTATTTTAATGGAGATTCAGAAGATCAAAAAGATAAGGAAATGTAAATAAATTTGCTTTATTGCAGACAGCCACTATTTTTTGGTCAAATTAATTTATTTTCAGTATTCAGTTATGAACTAACTGAACTCAAATTAAACAGTAATAAATTTGACTGTGTGGCTCCTCATAGTCAATTGATTCCACAAGTTTGGAAAATTTATTCCTTATACATATCATCTGTTTGGGTGAAAGAGACATGCCTAAGTAATGCACAAGTTTTTAATAAACATGCTAATGATAGTAATAGCTTCATCAATTGATGCAAGGAAATTTTTTCACCAGTGAAATCATAGGTTTGTTTAAGTAAAATTGTTTAAATACACTTTTTTAAAACTTATGGTAACTTCACATGTAATAATTTATAAGTTACCTATCGAATGATAGTCTGTGGATCTTATTGCTGCAGTTCTGAAAAGTTACTATTTTCTAAAAACATTGTAAACATACTTGCATAAGTATATAACCTCTTGTAATTTGGAGGAAAAAATGCTTCTTCTAAGATAGTTTATTAAAAACTCTTAGAGCTTTTCCCCTTCACACATATGCACACACCCTACATATGACACTGACATAAAAAACAACTAGACACACCAGCAACTAAACACAATCAAGGTGACATTTACCTACATCAAATCAATGTAAATAAACCTAAGTTGGGGAAAATCTAAAATAACACTTGTATTTAAGAGTGTCTCAGATTAATTACCTTCAAACAAATTGATTGTTGTCTAATTCAGTTAATGAACCAAGTTTAACTTCAACCTAAAACCCTTTATTCATGGACTTGGTCAGTTAGTCAGATCAGAAATATTCCCACTACTTCCATGTCTAGGGTTCATTATATAAAATCTTATAAATTAATTAAATGCACTTGTGAATTAACTTTAACTTCTTATCAGTAATCATTGTCCTGGAAATCAGGAAAATTACAGCTAGGAAGAACCTAGCGATACTAGAATCTGAACATAAATTGTTTTCTTCTTTCTTCCCCTTCTCTCTTTAATCAAGCCGCTAAAGATAACTTTATATCAAAGTTTCCTTCCTTTCGTAGAGTGTCAGTTATATTCTAATTTTAATTACTGTGGGAAAAAAGGTACTTTAAATGAGACATATAGAGTAATTTTGTTTTCCCTAGGAAGTTAAATGGGTAATTCAATTCCATCACTCTACTGCATCTGCAGATTTCACAAGTTTCTAAGCCTCCTTCACTTTGGTTTTCCCCAAATTTTCTCTTTCCAAATTAAGATGCTTAGGCGGCACCTCAGCCATTCTTCTCAAAGATCTCCTTTGGTAATCCCAAACTCAAATCCAGTAAGCCTTCCTCCAGAGTCTGAGAACATAACAGACTTTTTTGTATGTGTCTTAGTGTGTATTCAATTTATATAGCATAATAAAAATCTACTTCATTTAAAAGTAGAGAAACCTACTATTTAAGCACTACATTTAGAAAGAATAATTATCCATATTTTCCAAAGAACTGCTTATATATAAATTATATACTTAAAAATTTGCAGTGATTGAGATCTGTTGATAAGCAAGAGATTTGGTTCACTTACGACAATGGCACAAGTGTCGATAGATTCACAACAGATCAGTTATACTTTATCATGCGGTCACTACACTCAGAATATGCAACACACAAATAATGCAGTATTAAGGTCATGTTCTCTGAAGTCAGTGTGCCTCCCTGGGTTCCACTTTCACTCACATTAAATAGTAGTATCCATTTCATGAATGTTGCAAGAAACAGTGAAATAGTTCATACAATAGTATTTGGAACAGTCTTGGGATCTGTAGGCATCTATCTGTGGTTAGTGCTGCTGTAATTGAGACTTTTTTTTTCAAATACAGTAACTCAGTTATACAGATACTGTAGACAATGTCTACAGTAATTTTTGATTTGTTCACCTATTGTATTAGCAGAGTTTTTGTGCTTTGGCAGAGTGCATACTATGTGACAGAAACAATTCTTAAGAGTTTTGTAGAAAATGAGGATAGTTGAGATGAAGAGGAATGGGACTCAGATTTTAAGAACTTAATATATTCTGTTTTAGTATAATCATTAGTCACAAAAACATCCTATTTTTTCCATGTAGCAATAGACAGTGGTACTGTTTCTTAAGATATAATTTACATTTGCCAAAATGTTCAAAAATTAACTGTTTAGCTTGCTTCATATTTATGTGCATCTCTGTGTTAATCTGTATGTATGTATATACTATTGCATGTGTGCCTGTATCTACTAAAATTGATAAATGTACTACTGTATGTGTGTATGTATCTACTAAAATTGAGACATAAAACATTAACTAAACTTTCATTGTGGATAGTTTTAAGTTAAAATAAATCACCATCACTATTGCCTCCCCTCCAATATCTGCTGTTCTGAATTCTATCAGGATCAATAGGTTTGTCTTTATTTGAACTTCATATAAATAGATTCAGACAGTATATGCCTCTTTCTTTCCCTCAAAAAAAAAATGTATTACAGATTTGTTCACATTGTGCTGTTTGACAGCTTGTACTTTTTTATTACTGTCCTGGATTCTATTGTTTGTCTCTGACTATTTTCCTTCTTATGCAAACTAAGGTATTTTCTAGTTTTGTGCTATTATGAATAAAGCTCCTATGAATATTTTTCTATAAATCATTCTGTGCAATATGTATTCATATCTCTCATAGCTACCTGGAGTTGGAAAATTTCAGGTCCTATGGAAGGCATATATTTATGAGAAAATGTTGGCTATTTTCCCAAAGGTATAGTTAGATATTTACTTTTACACCAATGATGAGTGACTACACTAGTGGAAATACTTAGTATTATCAACCTTTTTAATTTGAGTATTCTGGTGTGTGTGCAAAGAATTTTATTGTTTAATTTGCATCTCTATTACTAATGATATTGGGTACTTTTCCTTATTTTTTCCTTCATAATCACAGCATCAATAAAGTCTGCATTTTTCAAAATTTCTTTTTAAAAGTAATTATACATATATTCAATATAAGAAGAATATATGACACAGTCAAGGATTATGTTATATAAGTCAATGGAAAATATGTGTAGGAGTTGTAATATCCAGGTAGAAAAAAATTAAGGCAGGCCTATGAGCTTAATGAGTAGAATTTAATCCAATTCTATTTAGCAGCAAGATCCATTTAATTCAAATTAGTCTGAATTTTGCCCTACACACAATATTAAGAACTGTTTTTCTTCATCAAAAAATATCTTTACCTGGCATTTCAGGAAGTCTCCTTACTCAATATTATGTTTCCAATCGTGTTATTATCAATAACATTTTCATTAGAAAGTTTTTTAAAGAGCCTGGCTTAGTAGCTTGTAGTTGTGAAAGACTTGCTTTTGAACTACAGACATAACCCTCTCTAGAGTTAAAAAAGATATATCCTTGGGAAATAAAATTAAAACACTAAATTTAGATATGGGAGGAGAAAAACATAGTCAAAGCTGAAAACATATGGAGAATAGATTATGTTTTTAGAAAAGGAATGTTCTAAGTATTTAAATACATTCAGAAAAAATTCAAAATTTAATTTAAAACAGAAATGTTTCTAAAAAGAATGTTTAAAAAGGATTTTTATGAGGTACAAGCATCTGAGTATCATAATACTGGTTTCAATTATATATAAATGATCAAACTAATCTATTGAGATGCTTTATTGTCAACAACTGATAGAGTCATTAAACTATTATTTACATACTAAAAAAGGTATTCATTCAGAGCATTAGTAAGATGAGTTTAGGAAATATTTTGAAGAATTATTTCACAACATGTTCACTATGTAGCCTGAATATAATACTACTATGAATCATATAAATTTACACTTTTAATGTTAGCGTCGTTATTTAACATCAGATTTGACCATACAAAAACTGAGAATCAGACCGATTATCTTTGAAGTTTTTATAATTGCATTCTAACGTTGCTTAATGGACTTTCCCATTTTAGCTATATTACTAAATTATTTTGTTAACAAATCAAATGTGAGATTAGACATTCAAAAAAATTCCCACTTTTAATTTTTTTTTAAAGATTTATTTATTTATGCATACATGCTGGGGTACAGGCCAGAGGCATGGGGCGGTGTGAGGATTCACCAGAGACAGAGTGGGGAGCAGAACAGGCAGATCGAGGGAAATACAGTGCTGAGGGGAGCAGTGGGAGAGGCAGGAGAGGTCTGCCATGCCATGTGGGAATCTCCCCGGCCAGGTGTCGAACTTGCATCGCTGCTGCGGACAGCTCCACAGTGCAGCGCTTAACTGCTGAGGCCCCCGCTTTTAATTTTAATGTCTGAGTTGTCCATTTCTAAAAATAATGTGTCATATTTACCAGACAACAGGAAATGCTGATTTTTACCATGATGTATCATTAAGAGAAAAATTCAGAGAAAATTATTTATGGTTTGCTAAAGGCTTCCCTATTCCTATATTTTATTAATATATAGGTGAATTTGAAGTTCCAAACTTCCAGTGTGAGTCTACCTAAGAATTTTATCTCTGCTCCTTTGATATTGAACCTGACAATTTCTCCAAGAAAAACTTATAAATATTCCATTACTAACTTCATTATGAATTTTATGCTTTTCTATATAAGCAATTACATTGAAGAGTTTTGTTTTTTACTCTCCCATGCCATTATTTTAAAATTTATTTATTTATACATTCAAGCTGGGGTACAGGCCAGAGGCGTGGGGCGGCGAGAGAGCTCACCAGAAACAGAGTGGGGAGCAGAACAGGAAGATCAGAAATACACTGCTGAGGGGAGCAGCGGGCGAGGCAGGAGAGGTCTGCCGCACCATGTGGGATTCTCCCCGGCTGGGCATCGAACCCGCATCGCGGGCTGCCTACAGCTCCACAGAGCAGTGCTCAACCGCTGTGCCACCAGGGAGGCCCCTACATTGAAGAATTAATATTCAATCCCTTCATCCTATTTATAATAGTACACCTTAAATTGATAAAAGAATAAGATTCTTTATTTCTAAAAATAAAGATGATGAACCTTGATTATGATGAACATTCATATCTTCAAAATGATCACGCCATGGCCATTTACGAAATTTCTGTTATTTAAGTGTTTTTTTTTCCTTTGTATCATTACAATACTCAATGTAAAGGGCATTAATTTGCTTATCTAGAATATAATAATAGTATCATAAATAAATATTGTAAGGATTATGTAGATTATATATTTTATAGACCTACTATATTGTCATATAAAATATTTAGTATATAATCATATTATTAGTATGCTGTATTATACTAATAAT
The DNA here is from genome assembly GCA_004024925.1 of Scalopus aquaticus. NCBI lineage: Eukaryota > Metazoa > Chordata > Mammalia > Eulipotyphla > Talpidae > Scalopus > Scalopus aquaticus. The sequence goes on from PVIJ01007782.1 coordinate 63,283, forward strand.
TTGTGTATATATATAAAAATATATAAACATCACAGAATGTACTAAATTAAATAAATGATATATGCAATGTAATTTCAAACGATACAGTGTTATTTTATTATTTATTACTTAAAACATTTCTAAAATGTTTCTTAAAGTATTAACTAATGGATCAAATTTGACAAAGAAGTCTGGCTTAGACTGAAATCTAAATATGCAAATCCACAATGGTTGTGTTTCAAACTTGGCAAAATTAATTCTCTTGACTAATGACAGAGATAAGAAAGAAAAACAACACATTATATTCTATTAGGATATCTAATAGCCAAAGTAATTTTAGATTAGATTAATTAGAAAAGTGTGGGCATCTTAATTATATCACTGTAGAAACAAAGCAATATCATCTTACTCTTTTCAATCATGACGACAGATCAAATTAGACAGGGTATTTTGTTTCAGAAGATTTACACAAACAGATCATGACATGTAAAAAGCTTGGGGATGAATTAGATTTTTGCAAAGATTAATTGCAACATTAACTAAACTAAACAAAACCAGTATGAGGCAAGATCATAAGAGTGAGTCTAATCAATTTTGAGTAAATTTAAAGTAGCAATATTTGATGGATATGATTTTAAAAACATCTGTCACATGAAGTTTCCAGAATTATTCCTGCTGAGTCAAAGCATTTACCTAGTGAAGTCACTCTGGGGGTTCAACGATGAAGTCCAAGACGTTGTCAGAACAGTGACCGAGACACTGACCGAGAGAGCCAACCGGTAAACAATCTCGCTGGGTCAGCACTCAGGTGAAACTCCGAGGGAAATTAAAACTGCGCATTCTGGCTGTGCAGTTTAAAGCATTAAAAAAACGCGCCTGCTATTTAAATTTAAATCGAACCAGTTCCTGGTTCTATAATTAGCAACATTAGAAAAACCGAACTAACCAAACTAACCCCAAATAAACTAAATGCCCAAACCTAGTTAAACAAAACAAAGGTTGATTTTATCTTCTTACTAATACATATGACAGACTTCATCTTTCAAGATTATACCTGATGGAGAAATGTTCTGATATACAAATCTCAAGTATCCAGGCTAAAAATGATACCTAGTTGTCAGCTGTGAACTAGGGAGTCTTTCAAGATTTCTTAATTTGACTTTCTCTCTTTTTTGATTTTATCATAAGAGCCACCAGCACCTTCCCTAACCACATGATCCACATAATGGATAGACAGTGGATGCCTACACACACACACACACACACACACACACACACACACACACACACACACAATTTTGTAATATGATTCTGTCATATGTAAAATATTTACATTTATTTATATTTAATAATGTGTGTGTGTGTGTGGTTGTGTGTCTATATGCATATCCCCAACCTCAGGTCTCCAATGGTAATTCCAGGGGCAATTAGTACAGTAAGCAAAAATTTGAAGAACAACCCAGATTTTTTATTGCATCATAACTATCTTTTATTTGAAACAATAAAAAGTATCAAAGAATAATAAAACATACAATGCATTTAAAGTATCTCTTAGCTTCTAATATTGTTTTTGCAGGTTGAATTCTAAATAAGAAAGTGGTTAAGTTCTGGTATATGGGCTCAAAAATATGTTCAATGCAGATATAGCTAATTTCTCTGGGCATCCACAAATAATAGAAGGTGATAGGAATTCTGAGGGGATTATTAAAAAGGATTATAATATTCTACTCCCATCATCCTAACCTACATGTTCTGATCTAACCATTTCAGGTTTGCTAAAGTTCTTTCTTTAATATTATTCTGAATTTAGTGGTTTGGAATATAGGATGTGAGTTCTAATATGCACCATTTATTGTAACCACTCAGCATTATTGATGCAGATAGACTCATTTGTAACTTTAACAATCACCAGTGTTATTTTACATTACTTTTACCTCCTCCTATTGGTGCTATTGGTACTGTTTCTGCAGTACTTATATCGTTTATTGGGAAATTTTGTCTGAATTTATCCGTTATAGCTTTTGTAAATAATAACTGTGAATATAACATATTCATTCATTTATTTAAAAATAGTTGTGTAATAGTGGTCTATTCAAAAATTGTGTACAAATTATGGCAAAATGGATAATCTAGAAAAATGGTACATGGTTTCAAGTATTTTATATTCATGCAATGAGTTTATCACCAAAGTAATTAACATGGATATATTTTATATTCTGAGAATTCATTTACAACTAAAGTTTTGTATTGCCAAGTACTCATCAGGAAAGATTTGTAATTATAATCTTTAGTGAACATATTCTCTTGTGAAAATAGATAAATACTACCAGGCAGAAGCATATCCTAGAGCAATGGAAATGGTTAAAGGTTTCAATTTCTAAGCACTTCCTTGGAAGCAAATTAAGTAGAAATTACTGAGATATCAAGAGCAGTGTAATTAAGCAGAATAGATACTAATGATCAATGCCAAAAGTGGTCCACGAGTCAGCAAAATAACTAAGCACAGCAAAGTGTTAGCTATCAATAAACATGAAAGTGTGATCTAAGTCAATTGAATGAAATGGATGAGCAGAGCAAATTTAACCAAGGACTTCAAAGCACACTGCTCAAAAGTTAGTATTTATTATAGTCTGACGCTTTAGGTAAGACCCTAAAAACATTTTTACCTTTGTGATTCAGATGTACTTTAAAAATGCTATGCACACAATCTATGCCACTTCATATTTACTTCATAGTAAATAACAAAACTGTTCTCATCTTTGCATAATACATACTTAGGTAAATTTGGTAAAATAAATTATTTAATGTCCTCAATCTGAGTTTCCAGGCTTATTGTCAAAACTACCGACATTTGAATTGACTGAAAGAAAGTTTCTAAATGAGAAAACCAGATGGAAATGAATTTAAGCAAGTCACAGCTCTCCCGTTGGCCATTGCCCTCAACATGCACTTTTCTTTTTAACAGTTTTTCTTTTCTTCATTGTGGAAACAATGGCTTAATATACCATACCTGACTTAGAGGTACAGGTTCATACCTCTTTAAATGTAGTCACACCACACCTACCTCCAAAGCACCTGTCACTTACCACAGTCCACAAGTCCCCTCTTCCCTATACTTCCCACCCTGATGCTCCCATCGAGTAGCCTCAATTTTGCAGTCAGAGTTCTAGGGTATGTTTTAGCCTGGTTTGGTCTCTTCCTTTGTTTTGTTCCTTCATATTCCACTTCTGAGTAAAATCATCCGCATGTGTCCTTTTCCTTCAGCCTTACTTCACTTAACAAAATCTCTTCCAGTTCCATTCATGTTTCAAAAGGGAACTGGGCACTCTGTATATATGCTAATGTGCATGTTCATTTCTGGCCCCATAAGCATTTGAGTTTGTAATTTCTGGGATTAAATTTTGGCATATTGGGAGCAAAAAAAAAATAGTGCATCTCTCTCTATATAATGGGAAGTTTAGTTTCTATTCTAATTTCCCTCTGCCTCTCAGCATATTTTACTTAAGACTTAATAGTTGATCCTGACTCCAAATTACGTTTCTCTCCCTTATAAACACAGTTGCTACCTCAGCTCTTATTTAGTTCCAGACAATATATTTTGATGGATTTCCCCTACAAGTTGTCTGTTTTTGCCGAGTAATGGGGCTCTCCACAGAGCTGGCAGTTCAAAGGAAAATAATTCTATTTGGAGTTTGATTGCTCATTTAATTGGCTGACACCCGCATCCAAACTTACCATAAATTTATTACGAAATTTATCATTGTCAACTTGGGTTTCTCTACAAGTAACCACATCTTCCTAAATTATCATAGCTGTTATAATTCAACCTCAGTGCTTTTCCAACAAAGACTAGATCTTTAATTTCCGTAATGCCAGATGCAACCTATTTTGTTCTATGTATGAAGCTTAGAGTACATACAAATGACTTAATGAGATTTTTCACTTCAACTAGGGTTTTCCGGCTTCAGTTTTTGATTTTTAAAATCTCCTTTGTTTTTTCAAATCTGTAGACCTCCTCCATCATCTGGTTCAAATATAGAGATTAATAAGTAGAATTCACCATTTATTAGGGTACATCATATGTTCTAAAGCAATCTCTTTGGAATCCATAGTCATTCTCATTGGTAGGAAGAAGAGGTTGCAAAACATTATGACGCTGGTCATGCCCTGTTGAAAATGGATCAGCTGCCAGATATTTATTGACAGAACTCAAGACTTCAGTGCTCTACTCACCAGAACTGACAAGGTCAAGCAGCTCCTAGGTAATAATGAAACTAATTCAAATATCTGTGATTACAGCATCATTTGACAACTATCTTTACTTCCTGCCTGGCCTATCTGAGAGGCAAACCTCTAAAAAAAGACTGACAATGTGCCATCACACAGTTTCATTTTATCAAACTACTATCAGCATTTTGGAGGAAGTATATACATCTTCCTCTAGTTTATGCTTTCCTATGAAATATTTTATTATAAAAATGTATCTACTGGACTTCAACAAGATGGCAACACAGATCATTCCTGATTCCAGTCCCCTTCACAAGAACAACTAGCAACCATCTATAGACACACATTATGAACTTCCCAGAACCCAGAGGTAAGACAGAAGCACCTCTCTCAAACACACACACTGAGAACTGCATTAGAAGGGTAAGAGGGTGACCACACTCTGATCACTTTGTCCCCCGTCCAGTTGGGCACAGGGCCAGTCAGAGAGGGCCGACTGTGTCCTCTGGGCCTATAGTGTCTCAAGAGGTAAAAGAGAGCCTAAGGTGAATATCCAGTCCCCCTAGTATTGCAGGGTGCTTCCTGGGAAGCTCAATCCGGTCTTGTCTCATGGGACCCCTGGAGGAATCTGCAGGGTGCTACCCCTGGGTATCAGGAAGACACTGAGAAGGTGGCTGGGGTTAACAGCAAGCATTCAGATCCTGGCAGACTACACTCCTGTCTGCAAGAGCACCTAAGTGAGACTCCTGCAGCGGTTACGCCCATCCGCAGAACAATGCTGGGGACCCCATTAAGTCAGAGGGTTCAGTTGGTTCTGCCTAATCTAATTACCCAGCTAGTAAACAATTACAGCTCTGAAATCCATTCTTTAAATTTTTTTTAAAGATTTATTTATTTATGCATACAAGCTGGGGTACAGGCCAGAAGCGTGGGGCAGCGAGAGGGTTCACTAGAGGCAGAGTGGGGAGCAGAACAGGCAGATCAGAAACACACTGCTGAGGGGAGCAGCAGGTGAGGCAGGAGAGGTCTGCCGCACCATGTGGGAATCTCCCAGGCCAGGTGTCGAACTCGCGTCACCGCTGCTGACAGCTCCACAGCGCAGCACTCAACCACTGCGCCACCAGGGAGGCCCTGAAATCCATTCTTTAGCAGGACCTGGGTAGGGAAGCAAATGCCAGCCCTACCAACTGTCAGAAATAGCTACTAGTGCAGCCAGTCAGGTCCAGCCTGAGGATCTTGTTAACGATGGAGTCCATCCTCCAGCTTTTCTTGGACAGAGCACCAAGCCAGAAACCCTGTTTACCTGTTAAGTATAGCCAGATGCTATAGGCAGGGAGCCTGAATAGAGACCCTGGGCAGCCTCAGAGCCCACCCTACATACCATTCAGGCATGGAGCCCAGCCTACAAGCCTGCCCTGCAACAGAGATCAGGCTATGGTTTGCCTGATAAAAACACAGCCTGTGGCCCTGCCTAGGTATGGAGCCCAGCTAGTGATTCCTTCACATAGCATACCCTGAAACCCTACCCAAACACAGATAGTCATGGGTGCCACAGAAAGATACAACTGAGACCTGTCCCAAGAACACAGTCAGTGGTCAACAAGATCATGAAATGCAACCAGAGGCACCCTGCTGATGGGGAGCAAACCTAAGACTCCACCCAAATACAGAGCAATCGTGGAGCCCAGCTTCTTGCCTGCTCATTCATTAAATCTAAAGAGTGATACCACACTGCCAGAGAACACAGCCTGTTACCTTGCGGAAACAGAGGTGACTGCAGAGTCCAATTCAATGGCAATATAATAAGTAATATGTATATACAGCTGCATCTATAAAAAATCCAATTAGAAATGGGTGAAAGGCTTCAACAGACATTTTCCAAAGATTTTCCAGTCGCCAATAGGTACATGGAAAGATGTTTACCAATTATCACTAATTAATCACTAATTATCAGGGAGATGAAAATCAAATCAATTAGTAAGGTGTCATCTCAAAACTATAAGAATGGTTATTATCTAAAAAAACTAAGAGAAACAGGCTGTTATGTATATGTGAAAATAGAACCTATATATCTTGTAGGTAAGAATATAAGTTGGTGTAGCCACTATGGGAAATAGTAGGGAGGTTCGTTAAAAAATTAAAAATAAAACTACCATATGGTCTAGCAATTCAGCTTCTGCCTATATATCTGAAGGAAACAAATCACTATTTCAGAAATATATGAACTTCCAAGTTCATTGCAATATTATTTATAGCCAAGACTTAGAAAGAAACTAAACATCCATCAATGAATGAATGAGTAAAGTAAATGTGGTGTACATATAGACATGAAATATTATTCGGCCGTGAAAAATGACATTCTGGTATTTGTGAATGGACCCTGAAGGTATTAATGAAATAAGTCAGACATAGAAAAACTAGGATCTCACTAATATGTGGAATCAAAAAAAGCCAAATTGACAGAAACAGAGACCAGAAGGTGAGCATGCCAGGGGGAGAGTGTGGAAGCATCTAACCTATTTTCCTGTGTTTGGGAAGTTGTACCCAGACCTCTTTCTCAGATCCACAAGATCCCATCCCTTCCCCTAGGGTCACATTACTGGGTTCAATGGATGTTATAGATCCAAGAGGAAGGAATCTCTTAGTTTAACAGCATTTTCAACTGTATATTGAGTGGTTTACCTTCAATAATCCATTATTTAATTAAAGAATAGTGATTTCTTCCAGGACTTTAATTAGTTATCTGAGGTGCCACCATTACGAAGCCAAGTTGCTGAGGAAACAGGACAGAAGGGCGCATGGGAAGCGGGTCATGTCACCTCCAGCACCTGCACCCTTAACTGTGTTCCTCATACTTAGTCTAATCACAAAGTTTGTACAGCTTTGTTTTCAGCATATAGCAATTTTCTCTTCTCTGTAGCTATGTATCCTGGGCCTCTACGAAACACAAGATATGTCCTAAGGGCAGTTTCCTTTCACTGTCAAGAGGCTTTGACAGGTAGTCTCCCTGAATACTGGCCTCATAAAAAGAAGTAAACACAAAGGAAAATTGACCACTTCCATTCCTGGCTTTTGTAAAGACCTGAGCTAATACAGTTCCTCACTGGAGAGTCATTCAGTCTTGCCTGTGAATGTACCAGGTGCAAATCTTTTTTTTTCCCTCCTCCCAACCTCTCCCATTTGTCTTTTTGAGGAGAAATATAAAATGTCAAATATAAATGCTTTTAAAACATCTGTCATGTGTTTATTATTGAAGTTCTGAGAAAAACAAAAACAAAAAGGGATGTAATTAAAGGAACAATGAGCATACTTGTGGTGTTTAATCAGCAGTGAGTTGATTTGAATCTCACTCTAAGCCAAAAGTAATCACTGGTCTATTGTGAATCACTTGTTCATCCCTAATATTCCTGGTCACTGTGCCTATAACAAGTGACAGTAGTCCAGGACTCCATCCTAGCCACAATAGGAGGCAAGCTGGATTATCTACAAAGGAGAGCTATAATTTTTGCATTGTCAACTGAATGTATAGCAAAAGTATTTTATTTGAAAATGCAATATTACACAACGTTGATGACTTCTTTGTCCCCAGGGAAGACACCATTTGGCCAAATCTACCATGTGGTAGCTGTCAAGGATGTTGCCCTGAAAACACTGTTGTATTTTGTAACACAAGGTTTAAGCATGGGAGGAGTGTCGAAATGTGCATTTACTGGGAAGCTGAAGGACATTTACATATGGCTAGCTGTGTCACTAATTAGTTCTGCCAACTCTAGATAGAAAACCATAAAATCAGCACATCTCTGAAAAATCTACTTATCTGTTTTATTTTATGAAAATAAAGGAGATCTTTTTTTAATTATGTGCTGTTAGGTAAGGTCAAGCAATATATTTTTTATGACTCTAGGAATTTTCTCAGATTATGATACATAGTTGTTGATGAAATTGCAGGGGAAAAAAATCTGAAACAATTGCTTTCAGTGACCAGGATGAGTTTCTCATCATGTAGTCAGATTCATATAAATGATTCCAGAAATAACTCAAGAGAAATTAGATTATGAAAGGACCTTTCCAGATCTTACCGAGATAAAATTCATTAAGTCTGGGTTATAGTATACCCTACCTCATTGCTTAAAAGGACATGAAAGGTCAACAAAAAGCAAAACATTACAGAAACAAGTATATGGTTTATTTCAAATAACTTATAGAAATTTATCAGTGTAGCATAATCAAACAAGAAACAGACTTTACAGGTTAGAAATAGTATTGAAGCTTTTCAGAATGGTCACCCAGGAGAAAAGAGTTATATTTCAAATGCAAAATATGATTCATTATTCTCATAAATTACTACTCAATCATGCAAAATCTAGGACCAAGGAGGGAAAAATTATTGAGAAGGTTATGAACTTTAACTCTTATCCATCTTAGGAGAAAAATTGGTCATGATAAGTCATTAAAAGGATGGTGGCATCTTGGTCCCTGAAAAGTTTGAAATTAGAGGGCTGGCAAGTCCTTGATATTCATAAAGGTCAGATATGGACTCAAAGTAGTGCTTTCCAACCTGCTGTGAACTCTTCCTATTTTTTTTAAAGGCCGTCTTTAACCTTGGCCAAGGGCCTTCCTCATAGTCTATTCTAACTTCCTTATATAACATCCAAAGTCATGAAAACCTCAGGGGTACCACATGGGCAATCAGGCAAGCTGATAAGCCGGAAAATCAACCAGCTTAGTTGGGAGTTGGGAGGTAAGAGTCCTCATTAATAGCACTTGTCAATTTCTTTTTTTTTTTTTAATTTTTATTTATTTTTTATTTATACGTTAAAGCTGGGGTACAGGCCAGAGGCACAGGGTGGCGAGAGGGTTCACCAGAGACAGAGTGGGGAGCAGAACAGGCAGATCAGAAATACACTGCTGAGGGGAGCAGCGGGCGAGGCAGGAGAGGTCTGCCGCGCCATGTGGGATTCTCCCCGGCTGGGCGTCGAACTCGCGTCGCCGCTGCCGACAGCTCCACAGCGCAGCGCTTAACCACTGCGCCACCGGGGAGGCCCCTCTTGTCAATTTCTTTAGTGACTCAATGACTGACTTTAAGTGACCAACTTGATAAAACATAGCACTGAGAATAAACCACAGTAACATTTATATAATACATTTATATTTATATAATATATGTCTGTTTTGCAGACCAAGATATATAAATAATCCCAAAAGCATAGATATTAGCACAATGTAGCAAAAATAATTAGGAAATGATGAGTTCTAAATACTTATCTTGGTTTTAGCATAATGCATTTTAGAATAAGTTTATATAACTTAATTTTAATAATGGCTGAGCTGAACTATCAGTTCAGGAAAATCCTGTGTATACACTAATTGACTTTCAAGAGCTATTATCAACTGGTTGCAACACATTATTGGCTTTGACTGAATTGCTGTCCCTGAGTCACTGGCATGGTGGATTCTAGATGTTAAAATAAATTCAGGTAGCTTGTTCCCAGCAAGTGGAGTGTTCTAGACTCTCAGTTTTAAGAGAGGTCTGTTCCTAGTTCTTAGACACTCCTTAGAGTTTCTGATAAAAACTGACGAAGTTCAGAAACTGTAATTATACAAATAATTACCAACTTTTGCTTACATTTGGACTGCGTTGTTGCTTGTCCTCTCTCCAGTTCCTGCAGCCATTTTGAGTGTGCAGTCAAGTGTGAGGAAATGACTGATACAGTTATTAGAGGAGAAAATGACCAGGGCTTGGGGCCTCACCAAGGGACACTGCTACATGATCTTACAAAATTCATTTCCTCTCAAAATGGGTGACTTAAAAAAACAGAATTGATTTCTCACAGTTCTAGAGACCCAACATTCAAAACTAAGGTATCAACAGGGCCAAGTGTCCTCTGAGATGCTAGGCAGGATCCTGCATTGCTCCCCGGCTTCCTGTGGTGGCCACTGATCCTTGGTATTCCTTGGCAAATAGCCTCATCGCTCTCATCACTGCCTCCATTGCCATGTGGCATTTTTCCTGGCATGTCTGTGTGTCCTCTAATAAGTGCACCTGTTATACTAGAATAATAATCCACCCTGTTCCAGTATGACATCATCTTACGTCACATCTGCAGGTCCCTCTTTCTAATCAGACGACATTCTCAGGTACTGGGATTTGGATATAAACATATCTTTTGGGGTGACACAATTCAATCTCTAATAGGTAGGTATTAGGTTAGTTATTCCATGAATTATGACTGACAGTGATTGATCTTGTATTTAAAGCTTTTCTCCGGAAAATAATCATTTCCTCAATGTATTATTTGTTGCACTGTTTTGGAAGGAAGGATGCTTGTATTCTTCACAGAGAAAAGAGCTGACTCACAGATAGAAAAAGGTAAATGCCCCAAATCACCCAATATAACAAGAAAGGGGCTGAGAATTTTGTGAGATTTGAAGTTAGGTTCTTTTTTAAAGCCCACATTTATTTTCTTCTTCATTGAGGCCCTTTTCTCAAGTTTTGCTTTCATCCTATTCTGAGCATGCTCCATTCCCAGTCAGCCCCATCTACACACAAAAAAATACATACATTCCCAACAAATTAAGTGAAATATTCTACCCTGAAGGTCATTCAACCTTATGCATAAAAAGTGCATTTTTGGCTTCAGCAACACAAAGAGTTTTATTCTACAAAAACAGCCACTGTTTGCCAGCTACATCTTAATTTTTTTTTTTGGGGGGGGGGGGCGGCTGTACTGCTGTTTTATAAGTTGAATCTGCTGTTTTTGAACTCAGATAAAAATACAAGTAACGTTATCATTGCTCCAAAATAGAAAATACATTTCAAAATGATTCAGTCTATAGGGTTTTCACTGAACAAGTCAGAAAGGGCCTGAAATATCAGCTCTCATGCATTCATTCAGTCTTAACAGACAGCTACTAAAGGGCCACTATGTACAAAGGCCAGAAACACAGTTGAATTGAAAGGAAGAAGTCTAAAAATTCACAGTTTTTGTTTTCTATCCTGTTTCAGTCAATGATGCCAAACTGTAATATGATATTGTTTTCGGAATTAAGAATTAATTAAAAATTCTTAATTCTTGTGTTTCCTGACAATCATTTCATTCCTAATTCAGTGCCCTATCTTCAGATAGGCTTTCTTAATAGAAAAAAAAAAACATTAAAAAAATTTTAGAGCTACACTAGTCTCAGTGTAATTTATCCTAGAAAAAGACCATGAATTTATTCGAGATACTCTGACGTAAAGCAGGTATCATCGTTGAGACTCAAGGACTGAGAAAGTCAAACTTTCTGAACAGTTTCACAAAACTTTCTCAAACATTGCTCATCAGAATGACTGAATCTCATTTATTCTCGCCTGGCTCCAATTCCCATCCCAAAGCAAGACTCTGTTATACTGGACTCCTGAAAGGAGTGGAATTCCACTAGAGTGGAATGATTTGGGGGCCTAACATAGGATCTCATTTCATCGTCCAATAGGTCTACTAAGAATGTGCTATTCACTCTGAACTCAAATCTGCCTCCATGCATTAGAAATTCTGTCTTCTCTATAACAACACAAACTCATCCAGATCATTCTACTTTGCACATTCTATTTTTACACACCTACTTTTCTCTGTGCAGTTGAGTTCAGTGTTTATTGCTGGATATCTTCCCTGTGACCAGTGCTACCTAAGGTGATGAGAATGTAGAGTAAGAGAGAGAAAGATTCCTAAGGGTCTCAGCTTTGTGCTGCTATGGCCAATAGATATTTCTATGAAGGTGGAAATATTTGATTGCTATATTAATAGGGTGGCCACTGACCACATATGAACATGTGAAATGTGACAGGGCAACAGAAAACTGAATTTACAACTTATTTGGTTTTATTAAATATAAATGGCTTCATGTGGCCAATGGCTACTACTACTGCATGGACAGTACAGATTTGGTGTAGAAAGGCCCATACATTAATATAATGAAACATATATTGTGCCCAGTACAGAGAAGCTGAACTGAGAGACCAGGTAAAGTGTGAATTAGGTACCCTGACGAGAAAATGCCTGAGCTGGGTCTTGGTGCTGAAATTCACCAGGAGACAAAGGGATTAAAGAGTTCCAGGAAAAAACATCATAAAGATACACGGGCACAAATGAACCCATTGAGAACAAAGAATTCAAATACCAATTTGGGCACCAAATCCAGCTTTGAGACACTCAGCATAAATTCTAAATTCCTCATAACCTCCATGAAATCAGTTTTCAAAGTATAGCATATATACAATTTGTTTGACCTGGAGAAAAAATGTGAGACTGCTTCTTTCCTTATTTAAATACTATACTTCAAAGTGTGCATTGAAAATTCAAATTGGCATGCATGGCAGAAAAATGGTTCAATTTAAGTTTATAGTTAACTAGAAGAATTCTATAAATGTTCAGCCTAACTGCTAATAAGTCAAACTTCTCCTACAGTAATTGGAAAGTGTTCTGAATTAAGATGTAGAGGCTTTATGTGCCTACAACAGTCCATTTACATAATAACCATATTTTAGCTTTCTCAGATGTTTTTCAAATGTTGAGTGAGTCTTCTTTGGGTAAACTCTACTTGCCTAATTTTGCATTACATTCACAGTTTTGGAAGTAAGAATAACCACTATATCGAATTTGAAGAGACAATTCTAATTAGGGCGAAGAAGGGATGAAGTCTACTGAAAGCTGCCAGAGATGGCCCCCAGCTGAATGTCCACGTGAGTCAAATCCAGGTGAGTCATCAGGATGGAGGGATTCCTGGACCACTTTTCAGGGCTCATAGGCAGGGTCTGTACCTTATTTATTCAATAAACACGTTGTGTTGTTGCTACAGTTCAACTCAACAAATACTTTCCTAGAGCCTTTATTTTGGTATTACTTTTTACTTTGCCAGTTTGTTTTTTAAATGGGCACTATTCTAGGCATTTGGGATATAGAAGTGTAAAACTGAGAGTTATCTCATCTTTTAAAAGGCCCAAGAGACCTGTATACATGGGCAAACTGAGAGTCCAGTTCATAGCTGAATGCTGTGTGTCTTCATCAAAAATAGTTGTCTACCAAAGTGTTCACAGCTTGGAGCAGCATGAGTGAAATTAGATTCTAGGAGGGTAGGCAGAGAGACAGAGTTAGAGATAGACATAAATGTGTGCGTGTGTGTGTGTGTGTGTGTGTGTGTGTGTGTGTGTGTGTTTTCTAACTTCAAAGTCAAAACCAGAGGGTGAGTGCATTTGAGAAGAAAAAAATGAAGTGGAGAGTTTGATGAGAATTGGTAAGGTAGGATGTACCTTTTCAAAGTGTGAAATAATTGCCAATATTTTGTTTACTTCCTGTTTGACTCCAACAATATTTAAACATCTTACACAGAGTCCTCTTACAGTTACATTAATGACTGTAAAATGAAACAACATGAAGTCATCAAGAAAAAAATTAAGATTTACGGTAGAACATTTTTGTAATTTGAAATAAATTCTCAGCTAAGAGTACTGATTGCATTTAATTTCTCAAAAATATTTAATAAACACTTTCACATGATGCTGGTATACAGCCCCCAAAATCAAAATCTAAAAAATATTGGGCAGTCTTTGTCCTTTAAGACCAGCCACCTGTGTCTTTGCAGCCATCTCTCTTTTCTCTTTTCCTTAATAAATCTGCCATGTACTGGTGAATAGGGAAAAAATAAATAAAAGATTGTCATCCTGATATTTCAAAATTACAGTTCCTGTTGCCCTAAACAAAAATGGAAACCCTCAAAAGATTTATGTAACTCATGCATTTTGCGGTTGTGTTGCTGGAGTCATTCTTTTAAACAACAAGTTGACTTGAATAAAGGCAGGAAAAACACTCCATCTATTACATAGAATACAATTTATTAAGTACAAGATTTAAAAAAAACAAGGCTTGAAAGGTGTTGCATGGAATTCACACTTTGTGATTTTTATGCTGTTGTGTGTGGCTATGCAGCTGGAAACTTTTCCCCTCATAATACAACCTCCCCAACTATTCCCTTGCTCTAAATAGTTCCCATTTGACAAAGACACAAATACAAAAACACTTTCGGGTCGTACTAAAGAAAACCGAAGTCAGATCCTAATTATAGCAGTAGGTAGACATCTCACAGCAATAAATATTATAATGGAGAAGAAAGGCCAGACTGAACTGACCTCTGCACCCCCCAAAACAAAAGAGTGGTCTGTGTTAAGAAAATGGTGATTCAGGGCACAAAAGGAAATTTGGCCCTTGTGACTAGTGATTTGGGTTTCCTACCTGGCACTCAATGGAATTAAGCTCCTTCTCTCCCAAGACGCTAGGGGACAGAGACCCTATCTACAGGTGTAGGCTGTGACAAACAGTAAATTATTTTGGCAGCCGTGAGGGTTTTTAGGTAGGAAATTGAGAGTCAGAGTTGCGATCCTGTGTTTTATTCTTGAGCTGTTAGAAACTATACTAGTGCTTGTGTAAATCTCCAAGTTCGGGGACTTGAATGGAGTCATTATGTGCCCAATATTCTTTTGTTTTTAGTGGAAGGAATACAGCCACTTGGGAGATACAGCATAGCTTAAGTTATGAGTATAGATTCTCCAGAAATGGATCAGGTTCTGTAGGGAAGGGGTTCAGACTTCTTACACAGGGAAACTGTGCTCTGCTTACCCAAGTCTTCACAAGGTGAAAAGGAGAGAGAATGGAAGATAGTAGTGGACGAAATATTAACTGAATAACACAATCATGATGCCAGAGGTTTGCCAAAAAATCTATTTCTCCTAGCAATCACGTAGAGTAGATATGGCTTTCAATATTTCATGGAAGAGGAAATAGAAAAGCATCAATATTAACTTTAGTAGATCAAACAGTTGGAATGAGTTGGAAAAAAGTTAGGTCCCGGTTTATTACTCTTGCTGCTTAATTTTACTTTTGCTTGTTAGTTAAGAAAAAGCCTGACCATGTATCACCATAGATCAAGCAATTCTCTATCACAGAATCACTTGAAATGGTTGTCTTGGGTCCACGTTAGATACAAAAAAACAAAAACAAAAAACAAAACAAAAAAAAAAAACTGCTGACAACAGAATTGTTTCTATTCTTAAATATTTAATAGATAACAAAGTAAATTCATATGGATTTAGTTGTTACTTAAAAGTCATCTTTCATAGAGGAGTTTAATGTTTCTTCGTAAAATTTTTTATTTTACTTTTGTGTAGGAGAGCTGGGGTGTCAGAAAGGGGAGCAGAATGGGCAGATTTACTGAAATACTCTCTTGGGGGAGCAGTGGGTAAAACAGGAAAGGTCTGTTGCGCCATGTGTGGGTTATATGTGGGCTTGATCCCCTGGCCAGGGAGCAAACTCAGGTCAAAGCAGTGACAGTGCTGAGATTTAACCCCTAGATCACCAGGAGTTTAATGTTTCAAATGTTACTAATCAATTTAAAATACAGTTAAGAAACATGTTAGAGATATAAGTACTTGCTATAGGACTGCACACTATTATTAGTTGTTGGTATGACAATTATTTAATAAATGACAAGTTTTGAGACCAAAAAAAAATCTCAAAACATATTTCAATTATGTTTTCATTTTCACAGAAGGAACCTAATTGCCTATGAATGTCAAAAAAATTAAAAATGCGTGGGGAAATTAGGTTGTCAGATGTATATGCAATGAAAAATTTGTTCCACTGAAACCTTCCTTAAAGTAAATTTGTTACCTGAAACCATAAAAGGTATAGAAGAAAATATAGGCAAAACTCTACACGACATACATCTCAGCAAAATCTTGAAAGACACATCCCTCAAAGAGAAGGAAGTGAAAGGCAAGATAAACAGATGGGATTACATCAAAATAAAAAGCTTCTGTACAGCAAAAGAGATATTAACCAAAACTAACAGACACCCTACCCACTGGGAAAAGATTTTTGCACACAATACATCTGATAAAGGACTGATAACAAAAATTTACAAGGAACTCACACAACTCAACAAAAATAAAGCCAATAACCCAGGCAAAAAATGGGCAGAAGAGCTAAAAAGGCACTTCTCCAAAGAAGAAAAACAAATGGCCAACAGATACATGAAAAAATGCTCAACATCACTTATAATCAAGGAAATGCAAATCAAAACCACTATGAGATACCACCTCACACCTGAGAGGATGGCACACATTAAAAATACAGGCAACAACAAATGCTGGAAAGGATGTGGAGAAAAAGGAACTCTTCTACACTGCTGATGGGAATGTGAACTGGTCCAACCACTATGGAAAGCTGTATGG
>PVIJ01007783.1:0-37598 GCA_004024925.1 Scalopus aquaticus
AGAGAGAGAGAGAGAGAGAGAGAGAGCGATTTGTATAGTGATGAACTTGTTTTGGCCCTCAAAAGAGGAGGGAATCTGAGAGATCCAAGATAGACGAAGGATGAGTAGAATGAGCCATACCAAGAGGGATTGAGTCTGCTGTCACTTGAGGTATTCCATTAAAGGGAGCAGCATTAAAGGGAGCAGTACATAGGCTCTAGCTCAAACTTTCTCATGAGAGCTGGCTATGACCATCTCTTCCCACCTCTGCGTTCAAGGGTGTTGTGTTGACAGCTTGAAATCAGCATGGCAGGAATAGTTACACCATGGAAACTGGCAAAACACAAATCAAGACTTTTTTGTTTCCCCAAAGAGTCATATGTTAAACATTTACCAGCACATCACTGATTTAAGATTAAATGACTGATATTAAAGAGTATTCAAACTGCACTGAAACTCGGTCTGGCAAGATTACTTTGTAGGCTCCTCCAGAAGCATCTCATAACACCTGGAGTGAAGCCCCGCAACGAGGTTCCCGGGCCTGGTTACCCCTCCTGTTAAAACTTTATGTTTATTGCAGCATTGTTTACAATAGCTAAAATATGGAAACAACCCAGATGCCCAAAAATAGACGATTGGATCAAGAAGATGTGGTATATCTACACAATGGAATACTATTCAGCATTCAAAAAAGATAAATATATGCAATTCACAGCAATACGGATGGAGCTAGAAGGGATAATGCTCAGCGAAATAAGCCAGAAAGAAAGAGAAAAATATCTAATGGTTTCACTTATAACCGGAATATAGGCGAACCAAACAAGAAAGAGACATCCAGCAAGGGAGGGGGAGGATAAGGCCTCAAAAAGAGGTAGAAAAGAGCACACGGGACTATGGTGATGGTTCACGGGTGAATTGGTGGTGGGTAAACTATGGGGAATACACAATAATGTAAAAAATATGAATAATAATAAAAAAATTAAAGAGAATATATAACCCTCTTAAAAAAAAAAAACTTTATGGACTTAGTTTAAGTTCTGGCTCCCAAAACCACCACCACCATTACCCCGAGACCCAGATCATTGCATGCAGCTTCAGTGCCTGGCAAGGTTGCTGACTTCTTGCCATGATTACCTGCTCTGTGGCATGAGAGCTGTCCTGAGCTCACTTGTATATGTGAACCACCCCTGGCTCCTCATGTTTGTGCACCAGCAGAGGGCAGAGGGCAGAGCTACAGTCACTGGAGTGCTCCTGCAGAGAGCAGGGGCCTTCTGAAGTCGCCCCACCCCAAGGCTCCCATTCCCATGAGGAACAGATGTACTTGGGGCCACCGGGAGGGAAGGCTGGGTACTGGAGTCAGAGGAGACACAGCTGGAGGCGATTGACAGCTGTCACAAAACAAAGGTGCCACAACAGCAGCACTCACTGCCTGGGGGACATTTGGCTTCCCCCCATGAATCCTAATGCATCTGGCTCATTTCCTTGGTCCTCAGAGCCCCAACATACCTAAAGAAATGAACACCCCTGTTCAGTCATGGCTACTTGCCTTTTCCTTTCCATGGTGCACAGCCCAAGCCTGTCATGAAGTCGGCACTCAAAAAGTATTTGTTAAGTCAGCAACCATTGGAGCTCTGTCTTGGCCTCTCAGATGCCATCTCCCTTTGAGGACAAAACAAGACTTCCCAAACCCATACCATCCACCCAGAGCATCACGGAACACCAAATCACTCCCTTCCCTTCTTAAAAATCCCCCAGTGGAAGTCAGTCTATAGTCACCCTCATCTTGAGCTTGTCTTAGCTTCACTGAGGGCAGAATCTGAATTTCCTCTTCGGGCATTGTTCTATACTGGCCAGCTGCAGGTCAGGGGCTCCAAGGTCCCATGATGACTGGTCCTGGCCTAACTCCTCCATTCATTGGACCATAGCTCAACACTCCAAAACATTTTGCCTCTCCCTCCTGAATCGCTTCTCCTAAGTGATTTTAGGAAGGTGTCTATTCTTTGCCTTTGGAGGGTATACTGTGTGGCAGAAAGGACCCAAGCCTGCATTGTCTCCCCGGACACAGTGTGGCAGCCACATTCCTACTGAGGAAGCAGCATGACCCATTGACCAAGTTCAACATCCAGGAGACATGGAATTGGCCCTGCTTTCCTACCTTGCCCCTGAAGGGGAAAATGAACTGTATGAAAATCCTGAGCAATATGTACACCCCATTGAATAGCAGTGAGTGCAGTATGAAGCACTTGGCCTTCCCCAATTCTCAGGGGCGAGGCCGAGGAGATAGCCTGAGCTATCAGTTAGGCTCTGGAGATGGCCTGCACTCTGGGAGCAGTGGGCGTACTCTCCCTGTCGTGGGACAATCAGAAGGCACACGGGACACATGTTAGTCATTCATCAACTTTGGATTGAAACTAAGTTTTAAATTCTTTTTAGAGCTCATAGTGTTTATGCAGATTCTAAAACTAAGCAAATAAGATATTTGCTACTTCATTGTTTAAAAGTCTAAATCCAGAAGTGTCAGTTTGTATTGCCAATTCCAAACTTAATGCGATGAGAGCCAATTTGTTTGTTCAAATGAGTGCTGTGATGAGATCACCCCAACAACTACATGTCTGTCTCAATGAGCATCATCGATGGGGGGGCTTAACAACAGAAATGTATTGTCTCCCAGTTTCAGAGGCCCAGAGTCTGAGATCAGGGTGCCAGCAGTCAAGCTCTGGTGAGAGCTCCCATCCTGCCTTGCAGACTTCCTGCCTTCACCTTCTTGTGTGCTCACATGGGCTTTCTTACTTCCTGTAAGACCACCAGTCCTACAGGTTTAGGACCCCACGTTTACAATCTCATTGATCCTGATTACCTCCTTAAAGCCATATCTCTGAGCATAGTCACATGGAGGGTTAGGCCTTCCACGCATGAATTTGGGGGTGGGGTGGGGATTACACAATTCGGTCCATAACAGTGTCTTTGATGAGTTTCACCTTGCCTCAATTACAAAGTTCTTCCAGACCAGGTATCTTTGTTTGGGGAGCCATGACGATTAATGCGGCCCACTTCCTCACCAGAAAACTACAAAAATAATCCTCGTCCGCAATCTGTTGTCATCCCATCGCTCAGATCAGCTCTCCTGCCTTTGCAGTCACCATTAAACCGCAGAGATAATTACCCGTCTGAGGGCTGCCTTCCTCCCACATAACCTGAAGCCATTGCCATTTGTCACAACAGATCATTTCTAGAACTCTGACAGCCAGTCCTGGAAGCAGGAAGAATGCTCATTTTCCTCACCCTGCCAGAATTTCAGAAAGAGCTCAGCTCAAAATAGATGCTATTGAAAAAGGAGACACATGAGGAGGTACACAGCCTATCAATACCACAACACAGGCCTCTCCTCACCCTCATCCCATTGACTGCGTGAGAGCCACTGCTGGAAGCTTTGTAATCCAAAACCATTAAGTATTCATGGGGCTGGCAACCACAAATAGAAAAGCAATTGTATCAATCTCTTTCAAATTAGTATAATGACATTGTCTGGGAAATGATGATAAAAACGTTGAAAATACTGGTTTGAATTCTCTTCCCACTTGTCTTCTCAGGTTCATCTCTCTGTTTAACACAAGTTTCCCTCCTGGTGGTGTGGAGACCTCTGTGCTCAGTAAAGAACACAGAAAATGAAAGACCAGAGAATGAAAGGCCCACGCCGACCCTGACTTTGTACACCTCCCCTGCTCCCAGGCCAGAGTGGACTTTCCCTTCTTCTGTACCTCATCATCGGCCCCTGAGTCTTACCCGCAGATAGTTCTTGAATGTGCCTCTCTCCTACATTCCATCCACCCCTTCTCTAGTCCAATCCACCACATCTTCTCTCAACTGGGTACCTGTTCCTGCCTCCTAATAGGTGCCCCCAGGTTCTCTGCTATTACTCGCAGAAGCCTGAGTCACCCTCCTAAGACACCAAGTCTCCTTACCGCTTCCCTCATGAAACGTGCGTGATGTAACAAGGCTTTGTATGCGCCAGAGGCCCTGCTAGCTCACGGAGCAGGTCTCCAGAGGATGCAGAAAAAGATGTCCCCCTCAGGTTAGTCTTTTTTTTTTTTTAAATAAATCTTTTATTTATTTCTTTTTTCTTTTTTTTTTTTTTTATACATACAAGCTGGGGTACAGGCCAGAGGCATGGGGTGGTGAGAGGGCTCACCAGAGACGGAGCGGGTAGCAGAACAGGCAAATCAGAAATACACTGCTGAGCGGAGTAGCGGGCAAAGCAGGAGAGGTCTGCCGCGCCATGTGGGATTCTCCCTGGCCGGGTGTCGAACTCGCGTCGCCGCTGCCGACAGCTCCACAGCGCAGCGCTTAACTGCTGCGCCACCGGGGAGGCCCTTCAGGTTAGTCTTACAGACCTCTTTTATCTTGACCCTGACCCAGAATCGCCTGGGTAGAGAGGAGCCTTCAAGACACATGCAGGCCCCTGTTTCTAGGCAGCAGGCAACAGAGACATAGCAGAGAGAGGGCGGACATGGTCTCAAAGACCTCCCCCTTCCCACTCCTGGATCTGACTTCAAAGGAATTCATCTGACAGAAAGTAGATGAAGAGCAAAAACACCCTACAGAAAGGTACACCATTTTAAAATTAACACTAATGATCAGATTGAGAAACTCTTTAAATTATGTGGCTGTTCTTCACAGCAACCTCACAGAACCTTTTAAATGAGTCCTTCTCCAAACAAATTCTCCTCTCTGGAGTAGCCCATTCCACTCATCTGTGATTACAGTTGTCCTTTTGCACAACATGAGAACAACTTGGACAGCTATGCTGATCTGGGGAGAGGGGAGAGGGCAAGTTGAGCAGGACAGATTAGTTCTGGAAAATTAGATATTTTCTGGATCACCCTGGAGTTTTCAGTTTTGCATTTGGCTTCTTGGAGCATAAAGTCACATGAAATCTTCCTAAAATGAAAACTGTTTAACGTGCCAATTGCACAGAGCCATTCCGGGGCTAACAGATGGGAGCTGCAAGCATGGCAGAGGCACAAGCCATGGCTCCATCTCCGCGCCCAGGATGTAAAGCTCCAGCATAACCAGGGCCCACTTCCCAGGAACTCATCAGTCCACTAGAGGAAACCCACATAAGGAAGCAGAGACTCTCAATGCAGAGTCAATAGTGCCTTAATGAGGAGGCACCCCCTTCAGCCAATTTCCCACCCTCACTTTCCATTTGCCTTTCTCCTTAACAAATCGTGCCCAAATTCTACCTGGAGAACCTCACTCCCAATACAGCAAGCCTCTGGACATCCAGGTACATAAAACCAGCCACAAAATTGCTCATTTCTTCAAATAGAAAAATGTGCTTGCTACTAAGTGGAGGCTTCAGTTCAAGAAGGGACTGGCTCAGGCCTCCTTCATACCAAGTCTTCTATCCTTTGTGGACAGACTATAAACCAGGGCAGAGGCAGTGCTGTCACCTTCTAGCCAGGCCCAGTTCCCAGAGCGTTGTTGCACAGGAATGAGGCTCAGCCCAAGAGCAGTCTTCCCCTCCTCTTCTACTCTCAGCCCTGGAAGGGAGAGAAATATTCGATTTCTAAAACTCTATCAGTTGGTTCTATCCTGAAGCCCCGGGCGTTCGAGTCAGGGACTGCCCAACTTTCCCTGGAGTCTTGGTTACATCATCCCCATAACAATAAGCATGGCTGTGACAGCTTTCTCCAAACTTCCCTGGGCTGGGTACTCAGTCCTCAGGGTAGAGGAAAAGCTTTTTTCATTAGGAAGAATCACAGAGGAAGCAATGGAGGAGGAGTCCCAGAACTACAGGAGAGATGGGAAGAAGCCAGCACGCTGCGTGTCCAAGGAGTCCAAGAGCACCATCCAGTCCAGATAAGCTCCACATCTGCAGATCATTCCACAGAGATGTGGCTGCAACCTGCCTGCCCCCAGCTCTCAACCTGCCACCTCCTATCCGAGTCATTCGTTTCTCAGTGTTGGCACAATCCTTTCCTAAGTCCAAGGTAAGAATAACTTCTCTGAAGGAAAGGCTCATCCCCTGGCTCCCAGCAGTCTCAAATAAGATGGACAGATCAGATTATGAATCTCTGGGGTCTCGTACCTATGATCGTGACCGTTGGTGCCTTGACCACATTCCTCAACACATGCCATTCTTACGTCAACACCATGGCTTCCCAAGCCCCCAAAGCCTCTGTCGGAGGGCTCGCTCTGACCAATGGAGCCTGCTTGGCCCATGCGCAGAGCAGACAGCGCACCACCCAGCAGCAGCCCTCAGCTGGAGGGATGGGAGCTGGAGGATCCCGCCCTCCCCCCTCAGCTGTGATAACTCGGAACATGTTTTACGCTGTCTCCCAGAGCTCTGCAGTCAACTGCAGCCTTGGTTGCCCAGAGTTAACCCCAGCCCTCTCCCCCATTGCCCAGTGTTTCTTGGAACTAGAAGCCAGATCTATGTGACTCCAAAGCCCCAAGTCTTTCCACAACACCAAGTTGACAGTCACCGCCAGTCCCTCTATCCCCTGCAGCCCTCAGACAGTGATGCAGGGCGCATGGTGCCTGTCTCCAGAGCCACACTGGCCTCTGAGTCCGCAGCCTATCCAGACACCGCGTTCTTGGCGTTGCACGCCTGTCCTTCCACCAGGTGTTTGGCTGTGTATCCAAAGTCCAGGACGAGTTTTTGTGTTTTCTTTAAGCAGGACTATTTAAAGGAGGTAAAAATGCTAGGGATTCTGGCACTGGATGCCCTTTCGGGTTCATTCCAGCCCTGAATTACTGTGAGATGATTCTGTGAAAAGCAGCCCGAGGCAGAATTGGAAATATAATGAAATATTCCTCCCTTTAAAAGTTATAGTTTAATGATTGTTCTAATTGTTGGGGACCTTATGAAGAGAGACCACAGCCTAATTTTGGAAATTAACCTAGCACCAGCTGCAGCTTCCTGGCCCCAGCACCGGAGACATATATCCTTGTCTTCACACATATGCTCATCTGGTGCTGGGGTGGCCTCAGGGGGCTGAAGCACGCAAGATGAAATCCCACAAACCTTCATTATTAAATCTATGATATATTTCAAATCCCACCCTCTATCTTGGTAACAACATCTCTGACATCCCTCCAAAGTATGAGAGAGAGGGGGCAGGTGGGAGAGAGAGACAGAGAGAGCTTCTTATTTGTCTGACCACATCCGCCAACTTCTTCTCTGCCACATTCCTGAGAACAGTGGAGGGGTGTCCGTCCTCTGAAACAGCCCTCCCAGCCCAGAGAAGGGGCCATCAGCCACTCACTAACTGATGTCCAGCTGTTCAACACCACTGCCTGTGCCCCTGTATCCCCAGACTAGAGCAGGCCCGCTGGGATGCTCTCTTCAGGTCATCCCTGGACCCCAAAGGCATCCTACTCCTCTTCCACTCTTCCCCCCTCCAACAACTTACCCTTGTCTCTCTCCCCAGGAAAATACACGGAGGGCAAACTAAATCCCAGGTGGGGTTCTCCATGAGGAGAAAACAGCCTCGAAAAGGATCATCAGAAATCTGGCACTTCCCTACCAGGTTCCTCGGGAGGCGGGCTGGCCCCTTCCGGGGTGGAGGCCTTCCACGGGAAGGTCTAAGAGTCTTCGCTGAAGCCCAGATGCACAATGGGGAGATTTGCAGTTATTCCGAGGAATGGAAGTCTTAGGCATGTCTTTCAAAATGGATAACCTTAGAGTCATATACCCACATCCTACCCACCCTTCTGAACTCAGGCAAATGTCACCTTCTCTAGAAAGTTCTCCCTGATTCCCTGTGCCAAAGGACGCCACTTGTCCCTCTCCCTGCTCTGTGCCTCCCTCCTTTCCTTAGGTGGGCCTCATGTCACCTCACTGTGTGCACACTCCAACACGCTCGGTGTGCAGGGGGCTCCGTGCAGGCAGGGCCTGTCTCCTCATCTCAGGCCCCAGTCCCACCTCCAACATTGGCATCACATTTTCTTGCTGAAAAGAAATGTGCAACCAGTGCTCAGGAGGAAGACAGGGAGAAGATTAACTTTTCTGGTCTCATCATGAGACAATGACAATAGGAACATTTCAAGAGGCTCCTTCCCCCAACGTAAACACCAAATATACTGTAAACACACACAACAACAATACTAGAACTAGTACCAGAACTACACAGCACCATTCTTTCTGTCGATGCCAGACCAACTCACTTCTTCAGATGTTAACTTCTCAGCAAAACAGAGATGGGAGAAGAAGGAAGGAAAAGTTGGGCAGGGGGTTGGAGGGAGAGTCCTTGATCAGCCAGAGTTCAGTTAAAAAACATAGATTAGTTTAAGAGAAGAACTTTCATACAAGGAACAAATAGCAGAGGGACTGGAAGAGCAGAAAGGCCAAAGAGGCAAAGATGAAGCAACCTAAAGATCAGCAACAGCAAGAATCTAGTGGAAGATCAAAAGAAAGATTGCAAGTCCAGGCGCCAAGGTCACCAGTCAGGGCTTGGAAACACAGAGGACAACCAGGCTGACTAGAGGAAACAGAACCGCAGGGGAGATGCAGCCGTTGCTGTGGGCACTGCCCTACACGGAGAGATTTACCCTGGTGTTTCCTGTTTCTCACCCTCCAGTCTCACACTAGAAGGTGGCCAAACACAGCCGGAAGTCCAAAGCAAGACCTGAGAACTGTGGGCCTGAGCAGTGCGCCACCCCTGTGATGCCGACCGGAACAGGGGGAAATGGGCCTGAGGGCACCGGCCCAGGGCCAGCCCTCTTCCTGCCTGTTTTTGACACAGTTGCCCTCCTCCGCCATGGTCCTCGGGGGCCTCTCCCTGTGCCCCTCCCACCCTCGCTAAGCCAGGCCATGAGTGGCCGTTGCTTCTATGAGTTTGTCCCAAGAGGACAATCAGTCAAAGCAGGCAGGGTGGACAGGCGGGCCTTGGGTGGTCAGTCCCTGATCGAGGAGCCCTGGCAGGGCAGGTCTGGTCTGGCCAGTCAGGAGCAGGGCCAGTGCTGAGGGAGGGGCTCACCCAAACTTAGCGATAGGCCCAGGAGGGCGCAGACAGCCTGGGTCCCCCACCACACTACCAGGTAGTGCCCAGCCCCCACCTTGCAAGGGGCCCATAAAGCCAACTCTCCCTGGTCACACAGTTGAGCTGGTCTCTCAGGGCTTTAAGATGCCCCTAATGCAGGCATCTGGGCACCGCCCACCTGAGTCATTGTGATGAGAACCCCAGAGAACCCCTCTTGAGGTCCACAAGAGGGAGAAATTAGGGAGCCTGCTCTGCAGAATTACACGCACACACATAAGAACATGTGAATGCAAACACACAGATACACGTGCTAGAATTCTCTGAATGAGGTTTCCCCAAGGTTCTTCTTAAACTGACCCTTTTTTCTCCACAATAAGCCAAGGTTTTGGTTTCAAAACTCAAGGTTCTTATTTTAAAAAGCCACTGTTCCCCAGAAACACATATCAAACCTGGAAGTCAGTGACCGGTGGTACTGAGAACGCTCAGCTCTGGCATTCAAGCAGGGCTCCCGTGCCCATGAGTGTTTATAGGGAGACATGGAAGAAATCCCACTTTGCAGAGAAACAGCTGGGTGTTTAAAAGCTATGTTTATATTTGAGCATCTGCCTCAGGAATTTGACATATTAAATAAACTCATTGCCACCCACCTTGTCCAAACTTTCATCAGAGAAATGGGAGAGGATTGACAAGGCAGTTAGACCCAGGCTCTAGAAGTCTCAGAGTCACCACCCCAAGTTGTCTTGCCCCCAACCTGCCCCAACATTTTTGAGGTTTGCTGCATCAAGATCCAGCCTTGGTTTTAGTGTCTGCCATTGACTTTGGAGAGCCCAAAGTTGTGTCCAAACCCACAGGAGATGGGGCGTTAAGAAACTACAGGCCAGTGGTGGCAGCTCAGCTCACACAGAGTCATTCTTGGGAGCTGGGGAGAGCCACCTGCTCCAGGACCAGGGGAGTCCTAGAGAGAGGCCCAGCATTTGCCAGCCCCTGCCCCTCGCTGGGATGAGGAAGTTCACCTGGGAGACTCTCGGCATCCCCTCCCAACTACACGTCACAGCCAGCACAAGCAGAACAGGGAGTCTGGGGAGGTTTGGCGCCCACATTCCTGCCTCCCCATCAATAATCTTCCCCCTTTCAACCTGAGGGTAACCCAACAGTCTTTTAAATGCCTTAAACCATGAAATCCCATCAAGCCTACCCATAAACATGTTGGCTCAGATGACACCAAGAAAACTAAACTCAAAGTCCCAGAGTAGAACTCCCCAGTTGAGAGTACAGGGGTGCCGCTCGGTTCCCTGGTGCCACTCAGGTCCACCTTGAAGGGGGCCCCCACTCTGCCTGTCAGGGAACCTCATTACATCCAAGGAGTCTGTTGTAGGAGATCAGCAATCTGCAGGTGGTTGAGTCTGTGGAAACAGGTTTGCCTCTCTGAGGGAGCAGTGGCCTCCTCAGTCCTGCCCCAATAGCCCTACCAGCCTCACCTGCTGTCCCCATCCACCACACTCCCCTCACCTGGCTCATATGGTCGCTCAAACTTAACACACAGCTAGGGCAGTCCATGCCTTTCTTCCTCCTACAGAGTTTTTCCCCTCCTGGGAAACGCTCACCCTACTCCAAGCGTCGGCCAAGCATCACTTCTGGTCTCACCCTCACTGACCAGGGCGCCTTCCTTGTCCAGGTAGAGATGACTCCTTCCCATGAAGCCCCTGGCAGCTCCAGCCCTTGTCTTGAATAATGACAGTAAGGGTCTTTGAGCACAAGGGCTCATCTCCCCCAGGTGACAGAGCCCCAGAGGTACAGGGTCAGCGATCCGTCACTAGCCTGGGGCCAGGCACACTTAGGTTCCATAACTCAGTCCCCATATAGAGAAGCCACATCACTTAATCATATCCTTGTTTCACAGCCTGATTTGGGTGGATGATTCTGTTCCATATATCTGACCTATGGGCCACAGACTTAAAAAGGGCAGAGATCTCCTCTTCATATAATCTAGTCAAGAAAATGCCAAGTCTCTCATACCAGCCAAACCTACATTCTGTATTTTCTGTCTGCAGATTCAGACAAACTTCAAACAAGCACCAAGTTAGAAACCTGTCATAAGACCTGCTCTAGATTTGGACAAACTTAAAAATCCTCTACCTTGCCACTACTTATTTAAGAAAACCCATAAAAATGAAAAATTTGGAAGGGCTCACTTGCTTTAAGAAAGGCAGCTTGGAATAGCATTTCCCAAATGGTCATCCTTACACGGTCATCACAGTTCTTGCCATCAGTCGTCCATTTGCCCTCTGTGATATTAATGTAAATGTTTTCTTCCATTAGTATTAAAATGACTCTTATTTAAACTTAGTTTTACTCAGTCAGTGCATTTTCTTTGTTCTAATAGCCACTAAAACAAACAAAATAATTAACATTTCTAAAAGCCTGTGTACACCCTAAAATCTTTCTGTCTCTCACGCAGGCCAAGCCGAGCCAACTTGGGGGTGGCCCTGGTTTCCTCTGCTTGCTTTTTGATGCTGTGGACCAACCACAAAGTCAACTCTGCTGCTCCACTTGGTCAGGGATAGGCGCGATGGGTATGGCGCCTGGCTCCGGGCTCTCAGGATGATTCATGCACCCTGCCCAGAAGCTCCCGAGGGCCCAGCTAAGGAGGTTACTGTGAGCAGAGTTTGCAAACACTGGGAAGCGGAAATCAGAAAGGCAAAGCCAGGATTTGTGCTCATTTCAGGGAATAGACACACCCACCGGGATCCCACCCACTCGCTTTCCAACCTCAGTGTCACAGGCAGAGAGAACCAGTACAGGAAGTCTTCTCACAAAGATCCAAGCGCTCTAGGCACTACTGAAGGTGGGGCTGCGGAGCTGTGCCAACTCTTTATGGGGTGCCTGGTGGCAGGGGCCATAGCAACAGCAACAGTGGCAGCAGCATTCAGATGACACACTGTGTCCCCTGAAGTCTTGTTGTGCTGGTGCCAGGCTCATCTTATCCGGCACCTGGCACTGCACACCCTCAAGGCATCAAGTCTGGGGAGAACAGAAAGGCTGTAATGCTTATAACTGCGATTTACCAAACACCTCTGTGTTCAGTTGGGAAAATACTTTGCCTATTTTGACTGGGATCAATGCTTTGCATACCTTTGCTTACCTCAGCCTCACATAGCCCCTCAGGGTTTGTAGAAGGGGGTCTGAGGTTGAACGCTGAAGTGACGGGGTAAGCCCAAGGTGACACCCCAAGGTCATATGGCTCCTTCATGTTCCAATAGCAGTCTACACGCAGTCTACCGGGTTCCCAACACCTTCTACTGCCCCTCCAAACCTATCTGGGACCTTGCTGATGTCCTTGGGCCGGGACTATGGTCTATTTTGGGGTGGCCAATAGACTCTGCACACTCCCAGACCTTGAGCCTCACTCCGATGGGGAAACACCGATCTTCAGAATTCCCCGCCTGCTGTTATGGATTAGAGAACAGCCAGCACCCCTGGGACTGGGCTGGGTGGTGAGATGGGAGTAAGAGGAGAGAAAGTCCAGCCAGCACAACCTCAGGGCTTCCCAAGAGCCAACTTTACACAGGAGGCCACTCATTTTAAAGCAGCAGTGTGAAGGAGAACTAGCTGCGTGCAAGCCATAGCTGAGTGGAGTATTTTTATAAGTGCTGACATGCTGCAGAGGGTGCTGTGGGGGCCCAGGCTTTGGTTGTGCCTGATCAAGGGGATCTGCATGGGGTGGGGGTGGGGGGACAGCGGGGATACTGAGAAGGCGATCTGGTCTCTTTGAGAAGCCCTGACAACCTACAATGCCCCACATATTCTGCACCCCTCCTACCTGTCATCCTCACATCACACCCCACTGCACCCCATACAGTTCGATTCTGCTACATCTATTCTGCTTCACTGAGCATTCTATTAAGTTCAGGCCCATAGTCTTTATTATTACCATTTTTAATAGATCTCATTTTCAAATCTCTTGGCCAGTCTCATCTAGTTTATTAACTTTCAACTAACATTTTTCACATTACAAACACAATCTGTACACTTGCACAAAACTAGAAAATCTGAAAAGAACAAAGAACATAAAAAATGCTCAATTCCAACCACCCAGATGTAAGCAGTTACCATATTGGTGTATTTGCTTTCCATCTTTTTTCTATGTCTCCAATTATTTTTAATAAAATAATGGAATCACATTATATATAGTTTATATCTTGGTGTTTTAATTGAATAGATTGTGAACATTTTCTCATGTCATTTAATGACAGTATTCTTCAAAAACATGATTTCTAATGACCACAGAGTATTCATCATATGGATGGGCTGTGATTTAGTTAACTGTTACCATATTGTTGAATATTATCAGCTGTTTCTATTAAAATAATGCTGCAACAAATACCTATATTCTTAGGTCTGTATAGGAGGCTCTGATTCTTCCCCAGGATAAATTTATAGAAGATGAATAGCTTGGCCTCCAGGTATGGGTATTTTTCAGATTTTAGATGCAAAACATATAAAGCTGGTTAGAGTACCCACTGCTCATCTGAATATCAGAGTGCCCATTTCACTGTATCCTCAGCACCGCTGGATCTTATCATTTTCAAGTACTTCCTCTCTTGAAATATGAAAAAAATGATATATTGTTTTAATGTACATTTTTTGAGTGTTAGTGAAGTTTGGCATTTTTCCATATGCTTATTGGCCTTTTCCTTTCTTCTTTAGAGGTTTGGTTATTCATGTCCTTTGCCTGTTTCACTATTACACATTCCTATTCTTCTTATTGAACTGTGAAAGATCTTATATTGAAAATATGAAAGATAAGGTAAATATTCTCCCATATTGTCTTGTGGCTTTAAGATGGCAACTTTGACATTTACTCTTCCTTTAATTCATTCGGAATATGTCAGCAATTCCCATACTTTAATGGAAAATTAGGGTAGAGCATAGGAACCTGCATTTTAAGAAGTGCTCTAAGGAATTCTGATGCCTGTGACCAACTTTGAAAAACACTGATATAAAGTAAGAAGCTAATTATTTTGTGATGGATGAATTGTTCCAGCATATTTATCGAATTACCCTTCCCTTACCAACTTAATGATAAACTACATTCCTATATCCACCGGTGTCTATTCTTAATTTTTATTCTATTCCATTGATTTATCTTTCCATTCTTGTGTCAGAATCATAATTTTATGATCAATAAAATCTTTTATATTATAATATTAAGTATATGCATAAATATCTTTTATATAATTCCCCCTACAATTCTTACTTTTCAATATTTTCTTGTAAATTGCCAGATAACCTTTCTAAGTTTTCTCTCAAAAATCCTTTCAGAGAAAGAGAAAAATATCGAATGGTTTCACTTATAACAGGACTATAGGGAGGCCGGGTGGGAGAGAGACAATCAGTGAGGGGGGGAGGAGGGAGCCGGAGGGAGGGAAGGGAAAGGGCACGAAATGGAATAGAAAAGAACACAAGGGACCATGGAGATGGATCACAGGTGAATTGGTGGTGGGCTACCCAAGGGGAATACAAAATGTAAAAGACATAAATAACAATAAAAATATATATTATATTAAAAAAAATCCTTTCAGAATTTTGCTTGCTATTCCTGTAAACAAATTTAGAGAGATTAGTAAAAATTAAAAATTAAAAGACTAGTATTTATTAAGGTATTTCAATATGGTAGTCACCGTTCTAAGCACTTTCTGTGTATCAACTCATCACAATCTTATGAGGCAGTTATTATTATTGTCTCCATTTTTACATGCAAAAACTGAGGCCCATGGATATTTAGCAACTTGAACAAGATTACACATTCAGTAAGTAGTAAAGCTGGCACTGGGATCCACGTACTTTAACTATAGTGCTCTTCCTCTTAACCTTCATGCGCATGAAGATGGTATACTTTTCCATTGATTCAAACCATCTTTAATGATTTTTAGTAACATTTTATTGCTTTTATTTGTAATAAGTGTCCAGCATATTCTTTATTCAGTTTCTTCCAAATCATTTTATATGTGTAGACAATTAAATGGGGGAGCTTTTGTATATAAAATACCTTGTCAACTGGCTATTGTTAATACATAGGAAAGCTATAGATTATAAAATATCCATGTAGCCTGTTCACCTCACTGAACTGTCTTAATAATGTTAATGATATTTTTATTAATGGTAATAATATTTCTTATCAATGTTCTTATGTTTTCTTGGAAAGTAATTATATACTTTTAAAATAGTGATAGTGTTTTGTTTCTTCTTTTCAATAGCTATACCTTTTGTTTTTGAGTCCCATGCCTTACTGCCCAGAGTATTATTAAGTAGTAGAGGCAGAAGGGCAGATCCTTATCAGATTGTTGGTTTTAATGGAATGGCCTCTGCTTCTCTATTTTCTGCACTGTTGGCTATTGGATTAGACAAGTATTCTTCAGCATTGTAGAGAAACATTCTTTGTAACACAGCATTTTAAAATTTTAACTATTCCTGACAAAAAGCTTTCTAAGATGTATTGACTTCTGTCTTCTTTAAACACAGATTTGGAACATAATTTTCATTAAAGATTCAAATCATCAGTTGCCCATCAATCACAATGATGTTCTAGTGCACAGAATGCTTTAATACACCCCCAGTGCTGTGTTTCCTGAAAGTGGGTCTCTGCTTTTCATGTTTCTTTTCTGTGCTATTTTAGGTTGTCATTTCTTGCTGATGTCAAACTGTCTCTAATTATTCTTTTTTACCCTTTTAACTTTTTGTAGACATAAATAGAATACTCTACTTCTTGAAGTTTTGTGTAAAGGAAGAATAAGCTCTGGGAAAACTATGTTTTATGAGTAAGAGTGAAATTGCTATTACATAATAAACCTTGGATCATTTTGACTTTCATTAAATGTCTCCCTGTGGTCAGTTCTCCTTTGGAGAGAAAAGGATTCCAAGTAAATGAGGCATTACCAGGAAAATAAACACAAACATGCTTTAAGAATTTTACTAGTAAAACAGATTGTAAAGCAGACCGTGATACAGAAAATTAACTTAAATATCTCATTCTACAACCATACAATCATTTCTATATAAACTTGTAGGACATTTTCATTCTAATATATGTTGAAAGTTTCTGTTTTTAATGGTCTCACCTTACCCTATGACGGTTTGGGGAGAGAAAGCAAATTTTCTTCATTATACATATTCTATGCTTATTAAGTACCAACACTGCAGGAGGCTCTAAGCTGATAAATCTAGGGGTATATATCATGTAAAAGAATCAAACTTGCACACAAATAATTATAATAAAATTCAGCCCATGAACAAAGGTTAGAGTTGTGATTTTCAGGTCCAAAGAAACTCATTCAGTCAGTTTAGGCAGGCATGTCAGAGAGAGAATACCAGCACCTGTCATATGCCATGAGAGGACCACAAAAACATGCCTGGGTCTGTGAAGAGATGCCCAGGGTCATCCCACCTCCCCTGCATCTGGCTCCCTGCTCTCAGTTTCAGACATGGCTTGTTCCCCTGGCACCTGGAAGATTCCACATACCTGCTCCTCTTATCCCAGTCTTAATTCTGTTACCAAATGGCCTACAGACAATTACTTTAAATAAGTATACATATTTTAAATAATAGGTTTTTCCATTGAAAAGTAACATGTACATGGTTAAAAAAAAAAGTTCAAACAGCACAAATAGATATGCAGTTAAAAGTGAGTCATTTTTTCACCCCACCCCCCAAAATTCCCTTCTCATGTATATCTTTCTAGAGATATCTACAAATGTACAAACATCTATGAATAGATAAGGGTGCCACTTATACAGATCATAAGAAGCTAGACTCCTTGTTCTGTGCCTGGCTTTTTCCATCCAATCATCTACCTTGGACATGGGGTTGATCCTTAACCCAATGGGTTCAGGAATTTCCTCTCATGCTTACTTAGCCAGCTTAGAAAGAAGAGAGCAGGAATGGAAGATGGCACCTTCCACTTCCAAGCCGGCATCCTCCATCATTCAGTCTGTCGGCCACAGTGGAGCAACCTCATCATGTTACTGCACCTCCAACCATGAAGGACCTGCATGCTTCAGCATATACACGGAGAGGGTTGGAATGGGGAAATGAGGGGGCGTGGCCCCAAGTGGAAATCTGCTTTTCCTCAAATGGACCAGTCTCTCTGGGAACCACCTCTTTAGCTGGCCTACCTGGAGCCATGCCAGACCAACTGTGGAATCCTCCATCATGGTAAGAAAAGGGCCACTGTTCTAATCAGGAGCTGTTCACCTTGATTAAAGGACTCAACTAAGCACTAATATTCATGGTTGGTCCTGGTCAGACCACCACCATTTGATGAACCTAAAACATATTGTCAGAACTCACTGCCACTTAAGCTGAGGTTAGTGTTCTGCTTGGCATACATCCTCTATAGATAAGGGGCCATGTGATCTCTCTCCCTGACCAAGACAGTCTTGAAAATGCAAAGGTGCACTCTCAATACCAGGATGTCAGGTAAGAATCAGGACTGTCCCAAGTAAACCATACATGTGTCACCCAACTAAGGCAACAAGTCTACTAATCCTAATGGCCCTGATCACATTTTTGAGCTTGGCCCGCCTGCCAGAATGCTAGCCTAACCTCCATTTATAAAAAATGTTCCCAAACATCTTCACATGCACATAATATTCTTGTGAACGATGAAAGCAAGTATAACCTCCATTTTTAAAACATATACATGGAGCCAGGGTAAGGTAAGGAGATTACCCAAAGTCCCACAGGGGTTAGTGGCAACTCAACTTCCATCTGTAGACCAGTGAGGGAGCCATTCTACTTCCTTCCTCCACTGTCAACCAGTGCTGACTCACATAGTTATCAAAGTAAAAACTGACCCCTTTTGAATTCATAAGATGAGCTTCCACTAGGAACTAACAAATCACTATTCAGTAAGAGAATCTGAGCTTAAAGAAGTTCCTCTCTTTATCTAAAACAATTCCCAGTGGGTTTATTTGACACAGGGGCAGAAAAGCATATGCACTCAGAGGCAAATGCATACTCCTCTTCCAAAGGTAATCATTAACAGAAAGTGTACCCTACACCCCTCTATTCATAGCAGGTCTCTTTCTGGAGTGTGAATTGGAGGGGTGGGGTGTCTCTCCTCCTCAAGGTAAGAATTGAGTCTGTATCACTATATTACTCTACCTCTTAACGCAGTGTCTGGTATGAGCAGGGGTTCAAATTCCATGAGTAGATGTGAACATAGTAGCATGGATGATGACAGCAATGTGGGTGTAGGGCTGGTGAGAAGCATGGATGGAAGAGTGCACATGTGGGTAGGAGCGTGTGTGCAGGAGAATGAACTGGTCTCCTTTGGTGGGGGTCAGCTATAGTTACAGATACTTAGAGCTGAACAAGAGAGCACAGTTAAGCATGACTTGGGTGTTCACTTTTCTCCATTGATAATTCAAGTGCTATGGTGTAAGGAAATAGGGGAAGGAAAGAGGCTAGAGAACATTCTAAAACTAGTGATTATGGTGAGTGTAGGACCTAAATTCCTGAGGAGAAGCCTCTTGGGAAGGCCTGCCATAGGGCATGAGAAAGGAGGGACAAGTCAAGCCTTGAACATTTAGGGGTCATGAGGTCTAGGTCAGCCCAGGAGTAGTCAAGAGTGCGGTGAAGAGGTGGGGGAAGAACAGATGGGAACAGAAAATTACGGGCTTCACCAGCAAGGAATTGTAATTTACTCTCAAAAGCCACAGTGGTAATTTCATCTGTTTTATCATTCCTCTAACTGTAAAAGCAAACCAAATACACATTAAAGGCAGCTTCTCCAAGCCTGGAAAACCTCTCCTTTATGGTTGGGGAGGTTTGTTCACAGGCCACTAAAACAAAGACACCTTGGGTATGATGCTATTTTTCCAAGGAACTCCCTTGCTAATCTTTGGTCAAGCACACATCCAACAGATTTCACTTGCCCTGGGAGGGCACATGACCTGTGTACCAGAGAAGATACTGGGATCCTGAGTGTGTAGGAGCAAACTGGGTCTAGTTCAGGGTTTGCCACTCATCAGGCAGGAACTCTCTGTCAAGCCACTTAATTTCTCTGAGCCTTGATTTTCTTGCCTGTTAAACAGACCTGAGGATGCTGCTGGCTCAAGGCTGCAGCAAAGAGGAAAAAATCTGCCCTGGAGCACAGATGGCCATTCTGTGACCTTGAAACGCTCCACAGATGTACAGTGGTGTCATTTGTCTATTTAGAGGATTAACAATTAGATATGGCTTATCTGTAGATAAGTGGTTCTCAGATATTGAATTCTTAAAGATGAAAAACAAAGTCAGATCCTAGCAAATTATCATATTAACTTGGAGTTTAACCCAAATAAACACATTCTTATGATTTGTCAAGATGGACCTACAACTAACACCACCTACTTCGGTCCTGAAAACACGGGAGTTTTATGGGGAAGAAAAATGTAAAGCTGGTAGAGTATGAGCCAAGTGCAAACACCCAGGTCTCTGTCCAGACACAGGTCTGGGCCTGACTTAATTGCATGTCAATACAAATCTGGTATAAAAAATTTTTGAGCCAGTCCAACCTTACTAAGAGGCCAGATATTTTTTCTGTCCCCTAGGGCAGAAATTGTTCTCACAGCCCTCTGCAGTGTCATTGTTTTGGAGAGAACCTAGCCCACTTCAGGTACTCCATAGATGCTTCTTGAACTTAATCTTCAATCTGAAAAATAATATAGTAACTTGGGAAACACTGGCTTCAACCAGCAAACTTCTATTTAGCGACACCCCCCAACCAGTATGATCCCGCGGAACAACCAAGACAATGCAGCAGTCTCACCCGACCTGAGCCCCTCCACAGGCCCCTGACATTGGGCAAGCATGCAATTCAAGTTCGCTGCTACCTTTAAAAATATAGGAGGAATATAGGGAAAACAAACACGGGATCGGGGGAAAAAAGACAAAACTAGCAGGCAAACTATAAATTGGAAACATTCAGCTGGGGGGTGATGGAGAGGGATCAAAACACAGGAGGGAGGAGCACAAGAGACTGGTGACAGTTC
Source organism: Scalopus aquaticus (assembly GCA_004024925.1). Lineage (NCBI taxonomy): Eukaryota > Metazoa > Chordata > Mammalia > Eulipotyphla > Talpidae > Scalopus > Scalopus aquaticus. The sequence goes on from PVIJ01007783.1 coordinate 20,000, forward strand.
ACTGGTCTCTCAGTTGTGGTAATTTTATGGGGATTACACCTGAGAGGAGAATGAATGATAATGTAAAAAGTATATACATATATATATATATTTTTTTTTTTTTTAATGTAGGTTGCAGGAGGGTCAAACTCCAAGCAAGAATGCCAGGCAATGAAAGTGAAGAAGATGTTAAATACTCATGTTTCTAGAAAGCAAGTATCCAAGGTCAAACTTAACCAAGAGAAGCCACTATTCATATGGACATCTGTGGCATTTCTTCAGGGGCTGGGGGCCATCCAGGAAAACTCTGGAAAAGCCAGGTCATGCCCAGTCAGCATGCTGACCATGCAGGCCACATACAAAGTCATTGAGCAGGCGAGACCCACACCCTCCAGCCAGATCTTTCTGCTCAGAAGATGCAAAGCCTCGTTTCCAAGCAAGAACTCCTAGCCTCTCAGAGCTGACATTACTCGTCATGTACAAGTGATCGAGTAATGGGAGTAGGAACTGTGCAGGTTGGAGCCTGGCATAGGCAGGCAGATTTAAGTTTGCATTTTTAATATGATTTTTTTTAATTATAAAGGAATTCATGCTAACTGCAGATAATAGAGCAATTATAGAATGTCATAAAGAAGAAAATAAAAACCATACAAATTTCTATAACATAAAGATATTCATTATCAACAATGATATCTGCTTATAAATGTACATCTGCATATAAATAATCAGAAGCATACTGTATTTAATTTTGCATCCCACAGTTCCCACCTAAAATGACTTAAAAGCATTTTCCAGTGGTAATGTTTATACTTCATAAACACCCACATAGCACTTACTCTGTACCAAAAACTGCTCTAAGTGCCTCACAAGCAGTAATTCCTCACAGCAGGACTATGAGGGGAGTATAGCTATTATCCCCATTTGTAGTTGGAGACACTGAGGGGTCACAGAGCAGGCAAGTGGCAGAGCTGGAGTTCACACCTGGCTGGCTGACTCCAAAGGCTGTGCCTTTGCCCACCAAGCTGCACTGCCTTGTGAACTTTGGAACCTGGAACTTGACTTTTTATGACTCCCTAATATTCTGGTTTGGTCTCCGGTGACTGGGGCAGAGCCACACTAAAGATCTCTAAGTCCCTTCCAGCCAAAGTCCCTTCAGCAGGGAGTCACATTGTTACCAACTGTCAGAAAAGGCAAGGACCTGAATATCAGTCCACTGCAGACGATAAGGTTGGAGTCAGACCTTCTGAGCGAGGTCGTTTATTGCCAACTGGGGGAAACATGCCAGAGAAACACCCATCACAAAAGCAAAGAGCTTTCCGACCCCTGGCCTCCAGAGCCTCTTGCCCTGGGAATGGCTGATTCTCCCCTTACTTGCTCAGGCAAGTCATTTGATTTGCCTGAGCTTCACTTCTCGCTGCCAAAATGGGAGCCCTGGTGCTTGCCTGACAGGATGTCTGTGAGGATTAAGAAGGCAGAGAGATGTATAAGAAGCACCCGGCCCAAGCTGGTCCAAGGCTGGGTAAAGTAAAAGGCTGTTTTGCTTTGGATTTTGATTTTTTTGTTGGTTGAGTTGAACATCCACTCAAGCCTTATAACTGGGACAAAAGGACAGACTCTGGAGTCAGACGGGTTGTGATTAATTCCCAGCCCTGCCACTTCTTAGCTGTGTGACTTTGGGCAAGTTTCTCACCCTCTCTGTACCTCCATTTCCTCTTCTGTATAATGGGCATGAAAGTGGCAGCCACCAAACTGGCTTACTGCGAGGCTTAAATGAGACAATGTTTGTCAAAGAATTTTGCATCTAGTGAGGACTCAGTAAGTTGGGGCTGTTCGTACAAATTCCTTGCTCATTTTCCACATTCTCTTTCTCCCCTGTACTCATTTCATTTGCCTCTCCACTGAAATAGGGCCCAGGAAAGGGACAGGGGCACCACTAACCAGACCTGAATCTGTGACCCAAGAACATGCCAGGAACCAGAGCCCTGGCAAAGGTTAGAGATATTCTCACCCTCCACTTCAGCACTTCATGGCTGAGGTGAGCTGACCAGGTGTGCTGAGCCAGCACCACAGAGCACTGGCAGGGGCTGTGAGCGCCTTTCCAGTGCCCCAGAGAACCATTAGTATCTTATTTCTAAAAGAACCCCCTTCTTACTCCAAGATAGCATTTCTGGGGAGTTCTGTTCCGCCCCTAAAGTTGGAATGTCCTATTTCTGAAGCCCCCTTCCTTGGGTCCTAAGTGAGTTCACAGAAAACTGGCTGCCAGAAAACAACCTCCCAGGGGATGCTGAGCTGGTGTGCCCCCGAGAGGCACCTCTCCATCACAGTAATGCCAAGGGAGAGGGAATCTAGAGTGATAGGCCCCAAAGCAAGGCTGGGCCTGCTAGGAGATTGGCGGCCTCATCAGTATTTCCACTCAGCCCTGGGGCTGAAAGGGAGGAATGGGGCGCTCCTCAAAGGCAGCTTGGTAATTGCAGGAGGTATTAAGCTTAATTAGGCTAATCATCTGCCTGAAGTCATTCACCTTCAACCTCTAAAAAGCATCTTCAGAAAAAAATCCCACAGCAGCTGTGGGGCTACGGGGTGCAGGTGAAGGATTAGGAGCTGGTGACTGGAATTCCTAAGAGGACTCCAGCATGGTCTAATTCATCCTGGGGGTACAGTCAACCAACTAAATCTCTGCTCAAGGCAGGCAGAAAGGGGGACTTCTCAAAGCAGGATCTGGAACTGGACTGGAGGTGTGGGTCTTTTGTTTTCCTCCCAAGTCTATTTTACCTGGTCATTGGAGACTTATCCTGTGACGGGTGAGGGGGAAGTCCTGGAAGCTGGTTTGACCCCCAGCTCTGCAGAAGCCCACTCACTTAGGGTGAAACCCTCACCAAATCCAGACTCAACGTGTGCACAGTTCCCCATAGCATATATCTGGAGGGAAAGGGGCTTTGGTGGACACAGTTGCTGGGGAAACGTTTAGCCTCAACAAGTTTTCCTAATCCCCTTAGCCACACCAGTCAGCATACAGGAGCAAGACACAAACAATCTTATTTTGTCCATCAGAGCTGCTCTCACAATTAGAGGCTCACTCGGTTGGCTGTGGACCTGGCTTTGTGTTACTGTCTACAAAACAGTAAGAAGTAAGGATTGATGCCTCCCAGGTGCTGGAGAGCAGCGCTAATCCTCGGTGCACCTACCAAGTGGCAGGCACGGACAAAGTGACAACTGAAGTCACTCCTCAGAGTTAACCTGAGGGTAGAAGTTGTTCACCTAGATTTACAAAAAGAAGAAACCAAGGCCCAGATACATTACATAACTGCTGGGGTCATTGAGTGTGTGCACTGCTAGATGCAGACTCAGGTCAGAGCCTGCACACATGGCAGCACCCCCAGGAATTCAATAAAAGCTTCCTTTGGCCCAGCTGGGCCTTCACTCTGACAATGCATACACTGGAAAGGGCAGAGGCCAGCGCCCGTGCAGCGAGCATCGCACTGGTCCCACAGTCCAGCAGGAGACCAAGACCTTGGTGACTTATTCTCCCCACAGATGGGTGACACCAGCAGTCAGAACTTCCCCAGGTCACTCCTTCCCCTAGTGGTCAGCCCTTTGCTTTCTGGAGCCTTCTGTGGTTGATTTTTTTTCACTTCCCACCTATGTGACCAACTCTGTGATGCCAAGGAAAAGATAATTTGTTCATTGATACAGTCAGTCAGTCAGTCAGTCAGTCGGTTGGTCAAAAAACAATTGAGTACCAACTAAGTGCCAGGCACTGTGCTTGGTGCTAGGAATTCTCTAGTGAAAAAATAGTTGAGTTCCTCTGGAGGAAGGCATTGTAGGCAGGGGGTACAGGAGTACAGAAGCAGGGGCTGCAGTGGGGTAGGTAGGAGCAGAAGGTTGGTGGGGGAGACAGTATAAGGGCACCACTCTGTGCCGGTATCCAACTGCAAAGGAGAAGAGAAGATGTTTCCTCTTAAATGGGCCTCTCCATCTCAGCAAGTCCAGCTGGAACCCAGGTGCACCTCCTCAGAGGACTCCAGCAATATTGCCCTGGAACTGGGGCTCCTCAAGTTGCCAAACCAACATCTCCAGCACTTGAGTAACAGAGAAGGCTGGGATAGGGAGCCTGCCCACATGGAGAACTGGGGCCGCATTACTCACTCCCCAAAATGTTCCAGTTGGAATGTCCTCACCATCACAGACTCAACAACAGAGCACAAAGGCCCTGCAAGGGCCTCATGTACCTTATTACTTTAACCTACTTTTAATCAATCAAAAACCACACCCAAAGACACAGTTCCCAGCATGAGAAACTGTAATGAGGCCAGCGGAGGTATCCTTGACAACTCCAACAGAGCATAATGCTGAGTGACACATTGAGCCTGAGGGTGTTGGCCAAGCGAAAGCGGGGTATGTAGAAATGCAAATGGACTTTTTTTCTTAGATATGTCATGGCAGGGATAGACAGGAATAGACTCCTCTTTCCAAGGTCATTGTCATGTACTGACTTCTCCACAGTTTCTGAAGTTTCATAGTTTCCAGGAGAAGCAGCTGCATCCTGGGCAAACCTATAGGTGCTGGAGGCTAGCACTGAGGCTGTGTCCTCTGACTTCCAGCTCACTGCTCTGGGTGGGGTCAAAGGTGGCACCAAGGAACTTCTGGATGAAATGAGCAAGGGAAGGAAGAAACAACAGCTAACTTACTGGACTGGCATGTGGTCAGAAATGGGGGAGGGCAGGGAGAACATGCAGTAAAGCAGTGAGGGCACCATTAATTCCAGCAGAGTTGGCTGTGTCCTATAACTCAGAGCCTCAGTTTCCTCAGCAGACCATCCTGCCTCCAGCTATTCTGGCCCCTAATGAGTGAATAAAGGACTAGAGTACCTGCAGCTCCTAGCACAGCACAATAGTCTCCCGCCTGTGCCAGGATCTGGCAAATATGGGAACACTCCTAATAGTCATCAGGTCTAGGAAGCCAACTCAGGCAGCCCGGGGGGCTGTGCAGAGCTATATAATCAGACAGGACCCCCAAATGACAAATAAGCCATCCTTGTGCAGCAGGGGCCCTTCCTAAGCTCATGGTCCTTCTAGAACTTTGATTCTAGGAGCTACGTTAGTAACAGTGTTTACGGCAACTCTGCCATGTCTTCTCCCTCTCCTTGCCCGGACATCAGCATGAGCGAGTCTACCCTGAGGGCACCACATCCCCTGAGGGCCTTCTCTTCCTGGGCTCTGTTCCTTCTCTCTGGGTTGGCAAGTAGTTAGGAGCTGTCTCCACGGCCCAAAACTGCTTCCAGCTTAGACCTGCGCACGAGCACGTGAAGTCCACCTGAAGGCTCTGCGGGCCACTTCTGCGGAAGTCACGTGTTCACTACTGCAGACTCCCTTGTGCACTGGAGTCTTGACCCATGGTCCTCCCCTATAGCACCCAGGGTGACTTCAGCCCCTGTGGATGCCATCAGGTCCTTGACCTCCGCCTCACAGGTGGCCTTCACCTGTACCCCACTGTAGCCACCCACACCCACAGTCGTGGCCTGCACCCTGTCATTCCAGACCTGCTTCATGCTCCGGATAATCAAGAAGGATACCCCACCTTCTGGCCACATGCCCTAGCCCTTCAATCCTCACCGTCTTTCACCTTCCTGGGACAGCCCTGAAAATGAAGCCACTCTTGACCATACCCTGCCGCTTAGTGAACCCCATGACCTCGCAGTGAGGTGACTGTGGTCCTCCCACAGCGCCCTAAGTCAACACTCCCATTCTCCACTGCAGTTCTGACCACCCCCTACCCTCAACCTCCCTCTACTGGCCCTCTTGCTGCCAGCTGCAGACCTACCCCAACCTCACTGAGAAAGTGCCCAACTTTTCACTCAACAATTATTGATTCAATATTTTAAATATGTGCAAGTCACTGTCCTAGGCACTGGGGATAGAGAAACGAACACCAGGGACACACACACACACACAAACCTGTTGTCTTGGAGCTTACAGCCAAGTGAGGGAGTCAAACAACAAATAAAATAGCACGAAAGGGGGAGGCATAACCTCACAAACAGGTACCTCCTTCAAGCCTGCCACCAAGGAAGGCCCCTGCACAATGCTCGTGGCTTTCCGCCCCCAAACTCTGCAGCCCCCTCCAGCCCAAAGCCAGTTCCACCCCTCAGCTCTGGGTCCTCTCTCCCAGCAGCCCCTCTCTCTTGCCTTGTTTTCGACTCTCCATCCTTCCTTTCCTTCTTTCCTTAAACATACTCAGGTCCTGCCCACTCTTCAAGAGATTTTGTTCAAGAAACAAAATAAGACACAACTCTCCTTCTGCCCCATTTCTCCCTACCCCTGACCTGGCACCCTCGTCTCTCCCATCAAAGCCAAGTTATTTCTTTTTTTTTTTTTTCATTTCTTTCTGTTCCTGTTTATTTTTTTTAATATATATTTTTATTGTTATTTATGTCTTTTACATTTTGTATTCCCCTTGGGTAGCCCACCACCAATTCACCCGTGATCCATCTCCATGGTCCCTTTTGTTCTTTTCTATTCCATTTTGTGCCCTTTTCCTTCCCTCCCTCCGCCTCCCTCCTCCCCCCACCCACACTGATTGTCTCTCTCCCACCCGGCCTCCCTATAGTCCTGTTATAAGTGAAACCATTCGATATTTTTCTCTTTCTTTCTGGCTTATTTCACTGAGTATGATCCCCTCTAATTTCATCCAGGTCACTGCAAATTGCATGTGTTCATCTTCTTTGAATGCTGAATAGTATTCCATTGTGTTATGTACCACATCTTCTGGATCCAGTCATCTATTTTTGGACATCTGGGTTGCTTCCATACCTTTGCTATTGTGAACAGTGCTGCAATGAACATACGGGTGCATGTATCCTTTCAGATTAGTGTTTTTGTATCCTTTGGGTAAATTCCCAAAAGTGGGATTGCTGGGTCGTATGGAAGCTCCATGTTTAGCAGTCTGAGGAATCGCCATACAGCTTTCCACAGTGGTTGGACCAGTTCACATTCCCACCAGCAGTGTAGAAGAGTTCCTTTTTCTCCACATCCTTTCCAGCATTTGTTGTTGCCTGTATTTTTAATGTGTGCCATCCTCACAGGTGTGCGGTGGTATCTCATAGTGGTTTTGATTTGCATTTCCTTGATTATAAGTGATGTTGAGCATTTTTTCATGTACCTGTTGGCCATTTGCTTTTCTTCTTTGGAGAAGTGCAAAGCCAAGTTATTTCAGAGCCGCATTACAAGTTGCTGAATGACAATCCTTCCCTACCCTGTCCTCTTCAACCACTGCAGTCTGACTGACCCTGCCACTTCCTGAAACTGCCAAGGTCACAGATGGCTCCCTGTGGCCGAATCTGACCTCATTCTTCTGGCCCCTCAGCAACACTTGCCTCAGAACTCCTAGTCCCACCAAGGGAGCGCCGAGATGCGAAGCCGTGCGTGAGAATGAAGAGTTCATGCACCTGAGCAGGCCGTCCCGCACCGCGCTCCTGCCTCCAACGCTCACTAGCAATTGCGTTTATAGCCTCTCCTGCAGGACGGAGCTAACGCTACTGCCACCTAACCGGGTCGCCACTGCCTGACAGCTTGAATGGAATGCCCAGTGCCTCCTGGCATGAGTGACTATGACTGATGCTGTAATCACAAGACCACCAAACTCTGGACACCACAAGGAGGAAGCTGAGAAACAAAAGGAGAGGCAGACTGTCCACAAGGTCTGCATGTCAAAGGAGCAACTATTCCATCACTAACTCGGGGAAACTGGAACATTGCTTACAGAGAGCCATTGAGGAAAATGCCAAACCAGGAGGTAGAATTGTTCTAGGGAGGGCAGAGGGGGTGGAGCCCGCACTTGGTGCAGAACATGTACCAGCAGGAAGAATAGAGTGAGGAGCTCCCCACTGGGAAGGAGAGGTCCCTCAGAGCCACTTCCTCTGTATGGCCTCCCTGCCCACTAAACCCACTAAGGTGGACTTTTCTGTCTTCACTTGTAGCACTGAACTCGTCCCTTCTCTCATTGCCATTTAGACTTGTCTTCCCTCCCTTCCAGAAGCACACCCCCGGGGCGAGCCTTGACTTTGCCTCAAAGTAGACCTCCTGCACAACCACGGAGCCTGGTGCCCAGGGAGAGCAGGTGCCCAAGGCAGTTGTTGAACTGGCCCGCTGACCAGTGGAGTCTGACCAGAGGGCCAGTTCAACAACTGGAGAAGAAGCCCTGATGGAGCTAAGGTCAGGGAAGAGGTTTCCTAACTGGAGGAGTGTCTGAGCCAGCAACAGATTAGGGAAGACAGGGATGGCAGATGAGGAGGAGAAAGTTCTGGTCTCCTACCCAAGGAACGCTCTTTCACAGTGAGGAGTCATTCTGTCTGGTATGAAAGTGGCAAATGAGCTCTACAAAGGGGAGGAGTGAGGATTACATGGCAGAGGTCAGGGAGGACTCCACTGGGAGGACAGCTCAGGGGAGTCTTGAAGGAACACCCAGAGATCCCAGGGGCAGGAGGAAAGTCTCTCCAGGCAGGGAGGCACAGGCCCAGAGACTCGGGCGTGTGAGAGTGCACAGTGTGTCTGGGGACCACAGCGCTGGGAGGCTGACAGTGTGGTGGCAGCAGAGGAGGCCGGAGGCCATGAGACTACTACAGACAGCAGGCAGAAGGGCCCTGGGGCCGGGCTGAGCTACCTGGAAGCCTGGGAGACACTCAGGAGCTAAAGCAGGGGCAAGTTTTGGGTGTGCGTATCATGTACAAGCTGTCAGGTGGCTGCCCAGGGGCAAGCTTGGAAGGGGGTGTTCCAGGAGAAGGCAGTCACATTGTCCAGCTCAGAGACTGAGACTTGACTGGGGACTGGGTCGGTGGAGTAAAGGGTGGGTTTGACTTTGCAGGTGCCACACAGGCTTGGTAGCTGGTTGGGGTGGGCGCACTGGCAGTGAGGGGAAAGTGTGTCAGTTCATTGTTGAACTTATACACAAAGACACACGACTTCACTCACGGCAATGCAGTGAAGAGAGGCATGATGACACCATTCAGTGAGATGGTACATCAGGGAGAACCCTGAGCGAGGAGGGCCCCCAAAGAGAAAGGTAAACTTAGCATGGTTTCATGGGACTGATCAAATTAGTGAGTCCTGAAGCCAGGTGGCCCAAGAAGCCCAGGGTCACAGTAATGACAGTAACAGTCATGATAAAAATGTCAAGTGTTTTGAGCACTTAAAGCAATGCTAGTAAGTAATATTTTGTGGAGTCTGTGGGTTGGTCCTCTCAACCACCATTCTGCTCTCCTTGCAGCTGGGGAGGCGGGCAAGCTAAACATAGTCCCCAGGCTCTCGCAGCGAAGGGCTAGGATGTGAACTAGGTTCCACCGGTAGGATACACTCCTACCACTCACACTGGATTCAGAAAGCAGAAGTGAGGCGGATCTCTCCCAGCCCTTTTGGCTGTTCTGTGTGTAAGCAAGGCCTGGGAAATGTGGGGAGTCTTTGCAGCTGGTTGCTGTGCCCACTCTGCAGCTTCCTGCTTGTCCCTGTTTCCTGTAGCAGCAGGGACAGCAGTGGTTTCTTGATTCCACCTTCCTGGTACCAGAACCCAGCTACAAGAATGAGTCCTGAGGGGCCTCCCCGGTGGCGCAGCGGTTAAGCGCTGCGCTTGTGGAGCTGTCTGCAGCACACGATGTGAGTCCAACGCCCAGCCGGGGAGAATCCCACACGGCGCGGCAGACCTCTCCTGCCTCGCCCACTGCTCCCCTCAGCAGTGTATTTCTGATCTGCCTGTTCTGCTCCCCACTCTGTCTCTGGTGAAGCCTCTCGCCACTCCACACCTCTGGCCTGTACCCCAGCTTGTATGTATAAATAAATAAATCTTTAAAAAAAAAAAAAAAAGAATGAGTCCTGAGCTCTTAATTCCAGTGTCAAGGCAGGAGAGAGCAAGGGGAGCCCCGGGAATCCATGCAGACACCCTCAGCAGCCTGCTCCCTCAGCCCTGCCAATAGTGTTGCATTACTTTCCTCGTTGCCTGCATCAAATTTCTTCATGCTCAAAGTCAGTGGCCTGGTTTCTGTTTCCAGCATTCAGTCCAGACTGATACATATGTGCCTGGCAATACTCTACCAGTCTTAAACACATCAGCTCATTCCATCCTCAACCTCATAAAAGTTAAGTATGACCTTGGGCAAATCACTTACCTTCTGTGAGCTCCAGTTTCCCCAACTGGAAACCAGGGTTAATCATAACCCTGCACCATGTGCTGGTCCTTGTGCCCCAGGCTTTAACATGCATTATCCCCTCAAAACAAACCTACCTTTTGTTCTTTTTTCAAAAGAGGACTGAGTCATAGAGATGCTGAGTAACTCCCAAAGGTCACACAGCCAGGAAGTGGCTATGTCATATTTCAGTTCACTGCCACCTGCACCCCCAACCACTATACAGACTATACTAACAGGGAGCAGACTGTTTCACTTCTCCCAGAGTCTGCCTTGGGGGCATGTCTTTTCAGGGCATCTAGTAGACAGGGAAGGTAGCTGGACAGAAGGAGAGGACAGGGGGAGCCTGCTAGGATGGGGGCTATTTCTAAATGCTTGTGCAACAGATATGGGGCAGACATTCAAAAGTCAATCTAGTTAAAAGTTAGCATGAAGCTCTGCTTGCTTAGCACCTTACACAGATGAAAAAATTTCCCTTGTTCTTAAAGGATGGGGATAGGGGTACATGGAAATTATGAGAAGAGGAGTAGGCAACTGTACCACTAAGCACATCAGGTTATTTCATTCCTAAATCTGCAAGCTCTGACCTGGCAGGTCAGAAAAGAGAAGTCTTGGAAGGCAAAGAGAAGGGAAGAGTCGAGACAGTCGACCTTGAGAGCTATATAGATCAACCTTAGCCCAAACCTATGGTTAATTGGAGTCCCTCCCACTGGGCAGAAGAGGAGGACATGGCTTTGCTAAAGAGTTCTCGTTAATCCTTTTCTTCCCTCTAGAGATTTTTCCTTGGCTGCTTAGCTCATGAGTGAAGTCATGTGTATTTGTGCATAAGTTTAACAACTATAATTTGCAAGGAGTTAATTACCTTCATACTTTGCTCTGGTGGAGTTTCATCTCTATGGTTACCATCTGAGTGTAAACAGTTATCACTTGTCTCTTTTACATAAAATATTCTTGAAAAATACCCGTAGGGCACCAATCATGGAAATCAAATATACAGAATGTTCACAGACCTTACATTTTCATATGAAATATATCTATAGATAAAAATAGATAAAATTGGGTAATAATTTGACTATAAATAATAATTCAGGAATTGTTGCAGCTTGCTTTTTCAGTCCTCGCTGCCAATGAGTGTATCAGATGTGTGAGTGAGATAGGTCTAGCAAGGGGAAGGGCTGACTTGAATGACAGGTGGGGGCTGTTCGGAAAACTGTCCAGCACCTGATGTTCACTCTGGGGTGCACCAGAGTTGAGGGACTGATGCTCAGAGGGACCACTCAGGTAAGTGATAATTTAGTCGTCGTGCTTATTAATGGTACTTTTCAGGGGCATTATGTTAATGCCCCTAAAAATAGATGTAACCATGTTGAATGAAAGAATGAATGATGAAAGCTAACATTTATGGAGTATGTACTATGTAACCATTACCATGTCATGTGTTTTATAAGCATTTCCTCATGTAATCTTTATAATTTCATTGAGGTGATATAATTGAGGTGATATAATTATTATGCCAAATTTACACATGAGGAAACATAGGTTCAGGGTAATCACAGCTAAGAAAACAGTCAGGATTTATGACTACGCTCATCTCAATCCAAAGTCATTGCTCTCTTCACCCCCTCTTTTGCTGCCACCACACAAGAGAACCATAAATATGTATGCTACCACCGCCCAGCAAACTGAAAGTTTCAAGGTGAGGGAAGTGACAACTTGGCCTGAATGACATTCCCTACAGATGGAGGACTCTACTTGCCTCCTACAGAGACTGCCAAAGCGTGGCATGAGGCACTGCCAGGCACTGCAGGTGTGCCAGGCCAAGGTCTGGTACCATGGACTGGATAGACCAAGGTTCGGGCTCCCTCCTGACAGATCCCAACATGCTCTCTCTCTCTCTCTGCACCTCAGTTTCCTTGTCTATGAAATGGTTATAATCACTGGGCGTTCCCTAACAGGAGAGCAAAAAGGCTCACCTGAGACCACGTGTGAACGTGCTCTTCACACTGTAAATCACTGTCCACATGAGGGATTTGAAGACCCTCTGAGCAGTAGTGCCACCAGAGCTTAGCTGAGGCCAGCCAAGATTCGCATCCACTCACTCGCTTACTAACCTCTCCAGCAGTGAAGCCATCCTCACTGTGGTTGCTTTAATGCTTCCCCTTGGGGGCAGCTTGGTATAAGAGCAACTGGGTACAGTTCAACCAGGACTTCCCATCCATGCAGTCCAGATCCTCCCATTTGCTCAGCGCTAGGGTAAATAATGGCAACACTATCTCATCCAGTCCTCAGTCATCCTACAAGAGTCTGAGCTGTCCCCATTAGACAGATTAGGAATCAGACCAAGGAGGGAATGCAACCTGTCCAACACCACACAGCTAGACAGTGGGAGAGCACGGTCAGAACCCAGTGTGGTCTGTCTCCGAAGTCAGAAGCTTCGCCACCACTCTGGCTCTACTCTGGATTGTAATAGGGCTTGGGGGCTGGGGTGTGTCAGGTTTCACAAGCCTCTTGTTCCGGCCTAGTCTCCCCAGCTGAAGCCGCTTTCTCCCCAGGGAAATTTAAAGAATGAGCAACTCCACAACTTAACAGATGTCTATCCCAGCAAACACCAAAGCGTAAAAAGAGATGCTTTTTACTTTTTTTGTTTTTTTAACTCAAAGCCCTAGAAACCAGAGCTGAAGCCATTATGGCAACCCCTCCAATTCTCACCCACTGAGTCCCAATGTTTGAGTTTTGTTTCTGCTCTAGACTGAGCCTTTTCTTCCACTGGGACCATGCATCCAAGGAAGTGTTCGTTCACTCAAAAAGTATTCATTGGGCCCCTACGGTGTATAGACATTGTGCCAGGGAAACAGGGCAGCCACCACACCTGCAGGCACAAGTCCACAGTCCAATACAGCCGAATCCAGGGGCTGGTATCAGAAGCTATAAAGTCACCACACCAGCTTTTCCCCAGGCCCCAGTTCCAAAAAGAACACCAGTTTCCCCATGAACTATTCCTCCCACTTGCAGAACATTTATCCAGCATTTAGATAGTTAATTATAACTGAAGCTGATCAGGCTTCAAAGGGTCACTGATCACACCTTCAAGATCCAAAATCTGGGTATGAGGTCTGGCTGATATTTAACAAAAAGATAACATAATTGGAGTGTGGACCATCCCTCAAAGCCCTGGGCGTCAGGTTCCCGCAGAAATGACCCACTAAAATGGCTTTCGCTCTTCAGTCAGTGCCCCAACCGCATCTTGGCGAAATGTTGGAACTTTGTCATAGGACCAGAAATTGAAGATGCTGCTTAATCAACTACAAACGCAGTTCAATTAAATGGAATTGCTTCCCCAGATCCATCAAAGCCCCTTTTCATTTTCTAAACTGGATTGGGTGCACCAAAGGTTAGAAATAATAAATACCTGTTGAATGTGGACCCAAGGTTAGCACAGGTGGACTGTGACTGAGATTGGTCCTCAGTCGCAGCACAGAGAGTCTGCTGATGGAGACATGTCCAGGAATAGCGCGATCAGACCCACAGTTCACTGAGGGGCTACTATGCGCGTAACCCTAGTGTAGGGTAAACAAAAGTCATCAGGTTTTTCTACCCTCCCCTCAATGATGGACCTCTGCAGGCCTACACGCATGCCTGATGGCGGACACCTGGAGTAGGGTGTGGGCCTGCGTCAGTGGGCGCACCTGATTCAGAGACTGGGCTTAGAAGCAGCAGCAGCAGAGGAAGAAGCGGGGAAAGCAGCAGCGGGAGGAGAGAACAGAGCGCGGCTGCAGAGGACCATTTGGGCTGCAACCGAGACCACGAGAGAATGCCAGAGAGCCCAGAAAGAGTGAAGATTCGCTAGGGGTGGGGAGGCCTGCCAGCCTCCTGGCCTGCCAGCCCCTCACACCCCTTCCTGCCCTGTATCTGGTTACCTCTCTGGAAGAGACCATGAAAAGCCTAAAAAGTCACAGAGGACTCCAGGACTCCTCCTTTTGACCCATCTGTGCAGCTCCATGGAGAACCTGCTCCCTGTGCCATCCTGCCGCTACACCTATGTATCCCAAGACCAAGAGACGGGGGCTTCCGCCTCCAGGACTACATTAGTCCGGCCTAGCCAGAAAAGGAGGGAACTGTCCATCAGAAGAGGTGAGAGGAGGGTAGGCAGATCTGGCCGGGGTAGCTCTTCCTGTACTGCAACCATGAGGGACTGACGGCACTCCGAGCTCTTGGACCTCACTCTCTGACTGCTCTCTGGCAGTGCTGCTGGCTCCCGGGGTGGGGCAGGGGGTTCCCCAGCTGCTGCCAGAGCTTCAGGACCTGGATGACGGTGCATGGCGTTGGCATTCCTGTTGTAACAAAATGTTTTCAACAGACCTCTCTTCCCATCCTCTCACCAGCCCCATGTGCTCTCTCAGAGTTCTGCTGAAGGCACAGAAGGTTTTGGTGGTTCCAAAATTTAGGGAAGCCCAGGTTATCTGTTTTCCTCTCTCCACTCTCTAGTACCCATGTGGGAACCAACCCCTTCCAAAAGTTGGGGCACTCATTCTACCTCCCTGCTCTGCAGGTCATCTCTGGGCCACTTCACCTGTCTGTCTGTCTATCTGTCTCTGTCTGTCTGTCTGTCTGTCTGTCTCTCTCTCTCTCTCTCTCTCTCTCTTTCACACACACACACACACACACACACACACACACACACACACACACTCTTTCTCTAACTCAATCATGCCCCACTTTCCCTCCTCTCCTCAGTGTAGATCAGACCGTGCCGCTGCCCTTTCCCATAAGACTTAGCCCTCCATGTCCCATTCCCTGTGGCACTACCAGCTGAGCCCTGAGCATACCCTTTTCCTGTTACATACACTTTCTAGAACTATAGGCCAGGGCACTAATTTGATGAGCATTTACTATACACCAAAAGTGTGGACACCTAGCAATGGACCTTCTGGGGCAGGAGTAAGTCAAACATTTGAGCAAAATAACACTCCTAGAACAATAGACACCATCTGTTTTTACTGAGATCTCACCATGGGATCAAGGGCTGGGCCTCAATTTCCCACTGGGATGTTCCCAAGGGCCCTTCATACCTTAAGTCTCTAGTCTCGGGAGTTCCCACTGATCCTACAGAGTTTGGGGGTAGGCTCAGCCAAGGGAGGGTCTTACTTTAGGATTTCCCCTCACAGAGCCTGAGACAGGGACTGAGTGGCTTATTTAGAAAGAATTCCAGGAATCAAGAGTGAGGGAGCAGAAAGAGGGGTTGGAGGAGGAAGTCACTGTAAGGCATGCTCTCAAGGGAGCTCCATTTGGCTGGGGTCCTGGAACCTGGGAGAGTACCCCCAGAACTGCCTTTAAAGGCAGAACCAAGCACTTGCCCACCAGCTCCCACTCTTCATTGGTTGGGACTCACCTCCAGAGACATGAACTGGCCAACCGCCACCCCCATCCTTCCACACTTCTGAGCTGTACGGGTGAGGACAACGGAGCCCCCACGGGCATGGGGAGGACTGAGGGAGGGGGAGAGCAGCAGGGTACAGAAAGCGCTTAGGAGGACTGAGAAGGGAAAGGCAAACTGTAACTGCCCGACACAGCAGCCGCTGAAGGCAGAGGGGGTCAGGGGAGGCAGCCATGACAGGCAGGGCCTTGGTCACCCTCCATCCCAAAGAAGGACCCCCTATGAGCATCAAAGAACGTGCCAGGTACTGTGGTAGGCATCAGGCAGCATCCAAGAACAAGCTTCCTGTCTCCTGCGACCTGAGCAAGTCCCTCTCTCTTCTGGGCCTCAGTTTCTCCATCCCCCAAAGGGGTATCATAATCCTGCCGACAGGAAGACACAACTAAGACTGCAGGTCATTTTAAGTCCCCAAGGCCACGCCTTCCTCCAGAGCAGCGCAGTCTAATAGTGGAATTCAGGCGTGTGTAGGAAGTGGAAGAGCTTAGGAGGCAGGGCGGCCCTTGGACACCCCAGAAGCTCCCGCTGGAGCAGCAGGTGGTGCTGGTGGGGCCGTAGAACGCATGCAGCCACACAGAGCCTTGCAGTCCAGATGCTCAGTGACTTATTCTTGTTTTCTATGGGGACAGTGCTACACACTGGCTGGGTGTGAAGAGCCAGCCCACAAGGCCTGGCACAGAGCAGACCTGCAGCAAACACCCTCTGGACCACCCTCCTCCCCAGACAACCAGGAATGTGTGAAGCAGAGGTCCCCCAAAGCCAGGCTATTGTCTTTCCTACAAAGCCTCCCACCCTCCTTCACAGCACAGGGAGCAGGTGTTGGGTGGGGGCGGGACGGCCAGCAGCAGCCCTGGAAATGCTCAAGCTTTACAGTCCCCTGGCAGGGTCTGTGTTCTTCACTCGCTCAGGCCCTCAGTCCTGTGAGAAGCTTAAGGGAACCAGGTGCCGTCATTAAAAAAAAACAAACTACAAATAAATGGCGATTTTGTGAGGGAGTGTGATGCATTCTTGGGGACTCTAGTTTTAAGACCCAGACCCAGAACAAAGGCATTCAGGGACCATGGAGCAGTTTCCAGGCCCCACCCGGGACCATGGGCAAGGATGGGGTGGGAAAGGCCCCTCTTCCAAGTGCAGACCCCAGGCTGGCCCTGGCTGTGCCGATGGGGAGGCGAGGAGGGGAGAGGGCCAGCCAGATGAGGCAGGTCCCTGCAGCTCGCCTGTTAGAGGCCCTATGTCCCAGACAGCCTTTCCCTTAAAAGGGGTTTATCTAGCACACAGGTGGGATGGGAATCTGTGAGCCCTGAGTGAGAGCACCCCAAATTCCCGCACTCCCAGAAATGCACTCTCTTTGTCTCTCACAAAACAAATCTGGGATTGATTTTTTTTTTCTTTGCCTCTCACAAAGCAAAGACTGGGCAGAAAACACATCTGTAAATTCTACCTTTCTTGTAATACAGGACAGCCCTAATTCAAAATACAAGACTATGGACCAAGAACCAAACACACTGAGAATGGCAGCCTGGGAAGACCCCAGTGCCCATCAATGTTACCAGTAGGGACAGAAACCAAGTTTTGACAAACTGATGTTTCAGTACCCTGACCCTTCAGCCCACAGCCTTTTAGAGAACTGACCTGGGTCCCTTCAGGCCTAGCCCAGTGCTTCAGATGAGAAAGGGTCGTCCCAGAGCCTCACTGTCAATCCCTGTCTTGTCTTGGGGGCTTTGCCAGCGCAGCCAGAGACATGGGCATGTGGTGACGCAGTTCAGTCTTCCTGGCACCGCATCACATGTGGTTCAGTGAGATGGAGAGAAAGGTCTCTGCAGGTGTGAATTTGAGACATTTTTTGAGAACCCCAAACTTTAAATCATAAGCTGAGAGTTGTTCAAAGGTCAGCAAGTCTGTATTTTACCACAGGGTGCTTTTAAGCCTCCCTGTGTCATTTAAAATGGGATTAAATAGAGCAGGAAGGGGAGTTAGGAAATAATGTACCGAAAAAGACAATTGTACTGTAAGATTAT
>PVIJ01007783.1:37698-79786 GCA_004024925.1 Scalopus aquaticus
GGTTGTTTTTTTTTTTTGCTTGTTAATTTTTTTTTTTTTTTTTTTGCAAATTGGGAGCTGGATGGCATTGATGTCCCTAGGCACCCAATTCAATTTTCTAATCAAATTAAGTACAAGTTCCTGACCCCAGTCTTCAAGGCTCTCCCCAAAACCCCCATTGTCTACAACCCTCCTGCTTATGCTGCCATTTGAAGGGACCAGCTATGCCTTGACTCATCACCTACTTTCTGGTCTCAGAGCTTCCTGCTGTTCTGCCCCTTTGACTCACTCTCCCCTTCGCCCTTCTCAGGCTGTTTGATTCTCTCCGGTAGGCCCATTTCAAACCTACCTGCTCCATGAGGCTCTCCTGCCCCCTCGCTGAATGGGACAACCCCATGGCCACCCTAACTCTGATGTTGAAGCAAATTAGGAACATCCCCCATCTCTACCCCCACCCCCCACCCAGTCACTCCCTCCTTGGGCTGCACTCCTTCCCCTGGGTAAGAGGCCCCTGACAGAAGGTGAGTAGAAAGAAAAACACCTCTGAGCTCCCAGAACTCATGTCAGGAGCCCACGTAAAGGATTCTTGATAGCCCTGGCCTTGGCCCCCTCCGGCGTAGACATGTTGGGGAGCTCCGGCATCCTTGCAGCCCCTGCAGCCCTGGCTCAGCAGGAATTTACCTTGAAGTTTTTAAAGAACTTTTTATACATCAGGATAAAATAAATCCCCCATCTCAGACCAAGGAGGGCCACTTGGGCAAATACACTATTTAGCCCAATCCAAGGGGATTTCCACATGTGTTAGTTACTCTGCCTCTACAGGATAAAGTTAGTCTTTTGCAATGTTTTGAATACATTTTAAAGAACTGCTCCGAATGTGTCTTCAAAGACACAAATTCAGGAAAAGCTCGTAAAATATCTGTGGGTCCAGTGAAAGCAAAAGCACAAACTCTGTAACCCTCGGCCTCTGCCTTCCCCTGTGCTGCTGATCTCCTCCCCCTGGCAAATGGGCACACCTGCCCTGCTTTCCGGGCTGAGTCTCTGCCCACTGCAGGGGAGGCATCTCCCTTTGTAGTGGGCCCTTTCCTCCTGTCCTGGCCCCAAGAGTTCCCCTGGCCGCCTCTCTCCCTCCTGCCCTCTCTCCCTCCGGCATCCACATCTGGTTTTCCTTCAGCATAAGTTTCACAATGGACAGATTTTGCACTTCGAGGATTTATGGTTCCTGCCGCCTCTCCTTGCTTTTGATATGATTCCATTATGTGCTTAAAATCTGGGCCATGCTCCTGGCTCCAGAGAGCTGATTATGACAATTCTTTTACGGCTTTAAATCGCTCACCATTAAGAACTTCGTCATGTTCAGAAGCAATGACTAGTCACTAAGACAGAAAATTGCAACACACCTCAGACAGTTGCTTGAGAAGTTTCTTCATATAACATTAATGAAGGCTAATGTTCATCTAACAGGCACATCCTCTGAGCAAAGTCTTTGACCCTACTCTTCTACATCTGTTTGAGACACTGATTTAGAAGCGAAATTGGAACAGTCCCCCGCCACCCCCACCTCATACTAATCGCTTCCCCTTGGGCTGCACTCCTTCCTCTGAGGAAGAGACCCCGTTGGTGGAAATAGAAACACCAACATCACAAGCGCCTCCATCGCCAAAACAAACAGGACTGAGCGCCACCATTTTATTTTCCACCTCTGTATTATGCGTTCCAAGAGAAGACAAAGAATTCCGGGAGTAAGGAGACACTGTGCTTCTATACCCTGCCCTTTGGGCAAGAGCTTCCCTTGCCCAAGGTTTCTCTTGCCTCCCAACTCTCTTTGTCCTTCCTCCTTGACCAGACACCAAGAGATCTTCCCAAAAGGCACAACCCAATCGCATAATCCTTCTGCTTGAAGACCTCTCAGTGCATCCTCAGGGTCCAGGTGATTAATGTAGCCCGGACTCCCCTGCCACTCAAGGTCTGGCACATTTGGCCCCAATCTACATATTCAGCCTTCTTCCCTCCCCACTGCAGTCCCTGCCCTACACTCTGTTGACCGGAGCTCCCTCGAACTGCCCCTCCCCAAACTGCTGCTCAAGCTGTTCCCTCCACCTGGAATCTCCTCCTGGTGATACCCGGCTGTCAAAGTCTCCTTCCTTCTTCTCCTCTAGATCTGAATGCCCACTCCACCCTGCAAGAGAGCTAACAAATATCCTTCCCCTCCCCACCAGGGCACACCCCAGGAGCCTCCCTGTCTCTGTGTCTCTGAGGTCCCTGCAGAAAATGCCTCAGGCCACCACTCAAAGGAGGGTGGCCGGAAACCACATTGCTGCCCTCTGGTGCTGGATGTAGGTTGGCCAATTAATATACAGGAACCTCAGTTAAGATTGAATTTCAGAAAAACAGTGAATAGTTTTCTAGCATAAGTATGCCCACAAATAGTATATGGGCCTCCTGTATTTGTGTTTGCTAAATCTGGTGATGCTATGGAACTCTGGGGTGCCCTCCAAGCAGGAGAGCTGAGGAGCAGGTAACCTCAGCCCAGGGACAGGAAAGCAGTGGTGGCCCCAAGCAAAAGAAGGGGATGGTCCCCATCTTTCCTCTTAAAAGGCAGCATGCAGCCTCCTGCGAAGGACTCTAGAACCAGACTGAGAGGTCAGCTCTGACACTTGCCAGTTATCTTGGGCAAATCACTTATCTCCTCTGTGCCTCAATTTTCCCACCTACAAAATGGGGATAACCTACTTTAAAAGATTGTTATAGGGATTAAACAAATTAATACAGAGTAAGTACTATCCCAGCACTTCAAAAATATAAAGCCAAAGGAATTAAGCAAGCAAATGCACAGATGAGGGGGTAACTCTAGGAGTCAAAAACAACAATAATGAAATACAATGTGAATGGACAGCTATGAGCACTTACTATGTACACGCTAGTCTTCTGTTGGCTCATTTCATCCTCATCACGGTCTTATTGTCATTATTTCTATCCTTTTTTTATAGAAGAGGAAACAGAGGCACAGAAAGACAAGGATGATAGACAGGCTAGGAGTCTAAGCCAGGAAGTGTAACTCCATAGTACACTAAACTAACAGTAAATTGTGACCCACATTAGCTCTCCCATTGCTTGCACTCCCTTGCTCACTCAGTCACTCACTGAGCACGTGCTGAGTGCAGGCACTGGGCAGCTGCTGGGGCACTGGAGTAGACGGATGCTACTGGAGTAGCATCCTCCCTGCCTGCTAGAGCTCATGGGCTGATGGGGAGAACCCTGAAGGAGCGCTGCACTGAGGAGGAAGCAGGCTGCGGCATGCAGAGAGCAGGCCCCCTCCCAGACCATGACAATATGGAAGACCAAAGGGCACGTGTGTGTGACCAGGGAAAGTTCCTGGTGAAATGGCATCTTTGCAGATTCACGATGCCGTGGTCAAGCAGCGGGCAGCCTGGCCTGGGGGCAAAGGATGGACCCTTTGGGTGGGTGGAGCAAGGAAGTGGGAACAGGAAGCCAGCAAAGGCCTTGAGTGGGAAGAGAGCCCAAGACTACAGGAAAATGTCTGAGCGATGTGTCCTCAAGTGATCATGTCACTGTGGAGAGTACATGACAATCGCAGATGGCATAGCCACAGTACACCTAGGGAAATATAGGGACTACCCACATATAAGTGGACCATCATTGACCAAAATGTTGTTTTGTCAAGGGTGCTGTGGAGCGGGGACTGGAGAGCAGCCAGAGGGGCAGAGCCTGGGGCCCAGGTCAGAGGACAAGACTGTGGGACTTCCCCAGAGGCCAGCGGAGAGGCCTGAGCCCTGAAGCAGGGCTGGCGGGAGGGGCAGGATGCGGCATGGTGCGGTGTGAGGGCTAGGCCAGCGAGCCCATGCCGAGCAAATGGGGACAGCTCTGAAGTAGGCTCTGGCCCTCCCCCACACCCAGGACTCCATGGGCTTCTTCTGTGGTGCCAGCCCCAGGCCAGATGTGCCTGTGCTACTCGCCCGTCATGGGGCTCTGCCGAGCGGAGCTAAGGCCACTCCAGTCCTTACTGCTTCAACCGAATGCTCCAAAGTTCCTTTCATAATCAGCACGTAAGATCAGATTAGTTGGTGTGCAAGGAGAGACGAGTTTAAAGGATGCCCACAGTCCCTGCACTCAGAGGGAATGATGTTTGTACCTCTTTCCTCACTGTCCTTTATACGGTGGTTGCTGTTTTACATACTTGCAATCACAGTGTTTACACAAGCTGCTGTTGTCTCCGCTTAGCTGCCTAAGTATTTACCCCGTGGAATTCCACTGATTCTGTAATCAGGAGTGTTCAGACCAGTATAGTATTTCCTTTAGAGCTTTCATTGTTTACTTAACCAATCCCCCATTTGGGGGCACTATGGGTAACTATTTTTGACAAGCACTATCTTAGCATGTGGTATTTCTCCCTTATCAAATCCTAAAATGGATTTTCCAAAGCAGATTAATGGGGTAAAATGGTTCATTTTAAACCTTCTGGATACACACTGTAAATATGATTTCCCAAAATCTTGCACCACTTCATGGATCCCCAAAGTGAGGCCAAGTGCCCCTTCCTCATTTTACCATCATCAGCTTTGGATACTACCTTTTAAAGTAAAGAGTTCATTTTTGGGTAGGATACGAATCAAAATGCCACAATACCACAGCACTGATGTGCTTTCCCTTGATTGCTAATGAGGGAGCACAATCTCTCAAACATTGGTTAATAATTGCTTTTCTCTTTCCCCTCTCCCCTAAATTGTCTTTTGATGGCCTTTACTTATTTATATGTGAGGTTTGGCACAAGCCAAACCTAATATAATAAAGGTTCGTAAAATAATAAAGGTGCCTATCTGCAGTTAGGGGATGTTGAGTGGATAAGCAGCAGAATAAATGCTAATTGCTGGCCTGTTATATTTGCAGCAAGCCTGTTCTCCTGTTTGGGAATCCCTTAGCACCCCGAGTTACCCATCTAAGGCAGAGACCGTCCGTTGCCACAGGGCTGGCTGGAGCCTATTCATCACCACCGGGACAGCCCCTGCGCCCTTTCCTCTGCGCTGACATTGCTCAGGACCCCTAAAAGTACAGAAGAAAGCCAGAAGCGGTTCTCAGGGGAGCCCAGCTCTGCAGCCTCCCTCCCTAGAAGCAAGGCCCTGGGAAGAGGGTCAGCATGCAAGACTGAGCTAACGGAGCACCAGCAACAGGCGCAGCTGGCCGCCTGAGGCGCCACAGCTTGTGGGATAACACTGGAGAGAGCCATGCAGCCTTCCAGCAGAGAGGGGGGCTGCAGAGAGAGGGGTAGCCACCAGACTTGAACTGAGCTAATGGCTGCATGACCCAATGGAAGCAGGGTTGGGGGAGGGGGGCTCCCCACATATAATGTGTGGTGACAGAATTAGGCAGAATTAGGCAGGACTTCAAAGCTGGGAGCAAGACCACGCTGACATTCGTGTGCTGGGTGGGCTTGTGTGAAGCCTACCCCATTTCCAGGCCTCAGCTTCCTCATCTCCACAGTGAGGGCTAGATGGGACCTCAGCTCCTTCCTTTTCTGGATCCTACGATGACCCCTTCCAGTCAGAGAAATAAAAAGGAAGCCCCCTTCTGAGAAGGTCAGCCCTGGGAAGAACTGGGGGTTGGAAATCCGAATAGGCAGGTCTCTGCTCCCTTGGCAGGAACCAGCCTTGACCAGTCAAGAACCAGCTTCTCAGCCCTGACACCTGTGGGGTTTCCTGGAACCCACATTCTGCTTATTCTCCTTCTCCTCCTCCCAGCAACTTCTTCATAAAGCAAATGCCTTGCGGAACAACTGGTTTCCCAGGGAGAGTGGTCTCAACAGTGGCTCTTACCCACTCCCTACACACACACACACACACGCACACACACACACACACACACACACACACACACACACACACGAGCTTGAGCCTCCACAGCCTGCCTGAGGCAGTGCTCTCTCACAGCCTGGGCTTTTCCCTGAAACATGCTTTAATTTACTCAAACACAAGGAACGCTACTGTGTCCCAAGCACTGCTGAAAGCTTAAGGATGAGCAAGACTGACACGACTCCACTCCAGGATCAGCAGACCAGAGGATGACCACAGCACACCCCAAAACAGCACAATGTGAGGCTGTTGTAGGGACAATGTGAAGGGAAGAGGTAAAGGGTGTGTTCAGCGACTGCTGGCAAGGGGAGAAGAGGAGGCAGATGATGCAGTCTGCACAGTAAACACTGGAGCTGAGACTCCAGCCCAGAAGAAAAGGCCACGTGTCAGCATCTGGGGAATGGCAGTTTGGGCACACCGGCCGGCAAGCACCGAGATTCCACGGTGGGGACAGTTGTCGCGTGTCTGATGAGACAAGCAGTGTGTGGAGCACTGCCAAGGGGAGGATGGTAGATGTGGTCACAAGGAGGTGGGGCACTGCTGGGGTGCAACTGGGAGGCGGGGGGCTTGGAGAAGAGGTCACCCCCCAGGAGACGACCGTGTGAGGAGCAGGAGTGGTCCCCTCCTATAGTCACCCAGTTAACTCCTCATCCTCCAGATTCCAACCCGGGCTCAGTCCCTCTGGGAAGCCGACCCTACTGCCTGCCAGGTCAGACCCCTGGTTAGTCTCCGAGCACCAGTTTCCCTCCTTCACGCCTAGCTCCGTGCTGATTTCATGTTTATCTCCGGCTATTTGACTAATGTCTGTCTTGCCCATCAGACTGAGCTTCCTGAGGGTAGGCACACATGTGCCTTTGCTCACCTTATGTCCCCAGCACCATGAATAAAAGCTGGCAGACAGTAGGTGCTCAGTCATGTGAACAGAATAAACAAGTAAATCCCTAGGGTCTCCCTCCTCCAGGTCCCCCATGCCTGTGTCTACCCCCCCATAGAACCCAGCATGATGGTAAACAGCAGCTGGCACCTACCCACACACAGCCCACCCCAGAAGGCAGGATAGGTATGATGTCCTTCAGTGCACCCCAGAGAGTCCCTTCAATCGGACAGTTGTATTGTGCAAAGAACTTGCCTCACCCATATTGACCTCACCCTGCTGCTCAACCTACTCAAAGTCCCTTGTCCCTCCAGTTTGGGCTCAGTTGAGTCTGCACCCCGAAAGCAGGCATGTCAGGGGCTGAGCACCCCTTCCTCTCCCAGATGAGTAGCATCACCGGCAGCCTTGCAACAGGGGGTTGTAAAGATGAATGGCTATATTTTGCAAACCAAAGATCACTATTCATAGACAGGAGCATATAACAGGAGCATATAACTGGGAATAAAACACTGACCTCTGGTCTGTCCTGGGGTAGTTGGCCAACTACTTTCTCCTACAAAAGTTCAGGGCCGATGACCCCTGGTGCTGTTAGAGCCCACTTAATTAATCAGTATATTCTTGAAACAAATATGATAGAAATGAAATTTTGTTAATAAAAATCATATTTTATATTCTCTGGGAAAGCTTGATAGTTAATAAATTAATTTTGCAGAATTAAATTGTATTATATTTTTAGAGGCAATTTGTATTAAAAAGCCTTAAAACACATATGCCCTATGACACAGAGATTGTCTAAGAGGTGATCAAATTTTTAAAGGGCTACCCCAAGCTCGAGCTACAAGAATAATTACTGCTTCTAATAGCAAATGATTGAAAAGAATCCAGTTGCCCAGCAGAGATTAATTCATCAAATCAACCAGGATATACCCATACAATGGAACATGCCCCATCCAAAGCAATGCCACCACCAACGGGCGGCCCTACTGAACACTCTCTGACAAGAACCCACGTTTAAAGCGGGACATGCACCATCTCATTTAATCCCCCTGTGCAGTAGGTAACACTGTCATCTTCATCTCACAGAGCAGAATATCAATACCTAAAAGAAAGTTAAGTCACTTGCCCGGGATCACCCAGGCAAGTATGTTGGTTCACACCCTGGCAGTCTGACTCCAGGCACCAAGCCCTTGGATGTCCCACCGCACAGCCTCAAGAGATGCCGTTTAAAGAGATACTGTGGAAGCAAGACCAGTCACACGGAACTGTGGATGATACGGCAATAGGTAACACAAGCAGATTATGAAACAGGACATAAAAGCTGACCCCATTTGTGCACGTGCACATAAGCAGAGAGACGGGTCTGGGAAACAAAACACTACCATCTTGGTGTAGATCACTGAGTGGGTGGAATTGTGTGTGTGCTTCTGAGTTTTTTTCTGCTTGTGTTTTCTGATATTTCTATAATAAATGTGCTACGTTTGTATTAAGAAAAATAAATCTGAATAATTTTTATTTTAACATAAATGCCAACAGTCACTTCCTAGCTCTCATCTCCTGCATAAACCTGAGCTGCTGGCCTCACATTCTGCACAGACACCACTGCACGCACAGGACCGGGGGCGTGGCCTAAAGCCAGCTCACAGGCTCTGCTGGTTCTTCATGGCTCCCCTTCTCCTCCAGGCAGCCAAGACTCTCCAGTTGGGAAGAGACAGTAAACATTCTTCCCACTCTGCCCTTCAGCAGCCTGCCCACCAGAGGGTCTCCTCTGGGCACTTGTGCCCACAGGGAGCTGCTGGATTGACAACACAGAGTTGTGAGCTGGAAGAGCTGTGTCAGCTGGAGAATCCTGGCAGTCTCCTCCTGGCTCCAGCTCTGGCCTGGGAGCCAAGCCCAGGGACCCTGGGAGTGTGAGATGCTCCATTCCCTGCCTCTGGGTCTATCAAGGAAGCACTTTACCAAGACAGGCCTGCGGGAAGCAGAGTGGCCAGGGATGGGAGACCCGATCCTGCAGCTACATAAGCCAGGGAATCTCCCGCCCGCCAACTGCTTCCTGGTTTCTGACCTTAGGCTAGTTATTTCTTCTCTCTGAGCTGTTTCCATACCTAGCAAATAAAGAATTTAAAATACAAACTTGAAGGGGAACTTATCAGGATCAAAATTTTATATGTATATGTAAAATAGTGACCTCAATAAGTAACATTTTCTGTGATCCAGCTACTGGTCAGGCACTCAGTGAAACACTTTCTAAGTATGAACTTACTGAGTTCCCAGAGCCACCCTGTCCGTCACTGTGACAATTCCCACTTTACACAAGATGAGATGAAGGTTGAGTCTGGTGCAGTCACTTGCACTGATGAGTGGCTGAGCAGGGATTTCTGTCTCCACGCCTGGGCCTACAACACTATACCACACAACCTGGCACAGCGTCTGGGACACGGACTTCACCAGATGGTTATCATTGGGTCACGTAACCCAAGCGGGCCTCTCCCTTGCTTTGGAGAATGGTGACAGGGAGGATCCCCCATCCTAGCTGACATCGCCATGGGGCCACATACCCACTTTTGGAAGCCTTCCTCTCAGAGTGACCAGACAGACCACTACACACATTCTCTTTGAGCCAGCTTCAGTGACCACAGGCTAGGCCTTCCTGCTGGACACCCTACCGCCAACAACCTCCCTCCAGACCTGGCCTTGTGCTCTGGCCACCAGGGCTGCTGGCACTGACAACTGGACCTGCCCCCCAAATCCTTTCAGATCATCTCAGAGGAGCTGGGCCATGGGCCTGGGTCTCCCAGGGGCTCAGAACAGCAGTCTGTCTCTAGAGGGTGAATCGGCAAAGAGTGCCCTTAAGCAGTCTCTCCACTGCCTGTTGGAGCTGGGCACAGGATGTGTGCGTGCGCTGGAGTCTGGGTGTGCCGGTGTGTGAAGGAGCGCACGTGTGGGAACGAGACGGTAGCGGATGTGAGTGTGAGTGTGCGTAAACGCATGGCTCGCAGTGTGCTCCGCGGAGATCGCGACCTGAGGCAGGCTGCGGGCGGGCGGGGAAGGTCTCCTCCCCCCACAGCGTTGAGAAATCTCAGTGAGTCACCGAGTAGTTCTGCATATTAATGAGCTCGCTCGCTGCGAGGGCAGGAGCGGATTTAAAAGAGGCCTGGGCGGGCGGAGGGAGGCTGTGGAGGGAGGCTGTGGAGAGCGCAGAGCAGAGCGCAGAGCAGAGCGCAGAGCAGAGCGCACAGCTCCAGCTCCGAGGCACCCACCGACGGGTGCGGCGGGAGCCTGGGGGCGCGTTCCAGACAGAGAGGCGAGCGGGGCGGCATCTCCGGATCGCCGCACCGACGCTCGGGCGCCCTCCTCGAGTCCCAGCTCCAGCGCCGCGCCCCTCCGGCCAGCATGAGGCTTCTGACGGCCGCGCTGCTTCTGCTGCTCCTGGCGCTGTGCGCCGCGCGCGTGGACGGTGAGTGCCCAAGCGGTCCCAATTGCCGTCCCGTCCGGTTCTGGGAAACCCAAGTGCCAATTGCCAGCTGCCTGTGGCACCAGGGGTTCTGGGTGGGCACCGAGGGAGGATTAGGGGCAGGAGACCCCGCGCACAACTTAGAGGGGCCCGCGCGCTCTCCCGCAGGGTCCAAATGCAAGTGCTCCCGGAAGGGACCCAAGATCCGCTACAGCGACGTGAAGAAGCTGGAAATGAAGCCAAAGTACCCGCACTGCGAGGAGAAGATGGTTATGTGAGTTCTGGCTCCTCACTCTGAGCTTGCGCGCTGTCTTAACTCGGTGCTGGGGCACAGCATGGGGCTGGGTCAGACTAACAAACATTTCTCTCCAGCTTTGGCAAGGCCTTGGGGAAGCCTTTGTAATTGCCGGGCGAGTCCTTAGGACGCTGGCGCAACAATCTGGAAGAGTTTGGAAAGAGGATCACTGTCCTGTGCTCCGGAAACAGCTTCTTGGGAGAGTTCGCCCTTGCTAGGATTCAAATGAGTGGCCTTGGTGTCTGCACTGCCCACCTTTCCGGGGCCATCAGGGGTTAAATGGTTTCCGTATGCCCACTTAGAACACCCCGATTGAAATCATTCAGAATGCACCCAGAACTATTGAGCTTGCACCCAAACTCTGAGCCTTGCTACCTCTGTTACAGGGGGATTAAAGCAAACGTTGTCTCAGGTCCTCAGACTCTCCCTTTACAGCTTTTTTCCCCTCCAATCAAGGGGGCCGTGGATGGCCAGTTTGGGGCTTCTGGTGATTTCATATGGAAAATGACCATGGCTCTGCCATCACCAGCTGGGATCCTTGTGGGTGGGTGAGGCTGAGCAGTGCTGCACAGAGTTTCTGCTGGGGTTAATGTGCCACGCGACTGGAGCCCTGCTTGGTGGGGATGTGGGGAATATTTTAAAAACTGGGGCAGAGTGAGAGAACACTGAGTTTCCTTGCTCCTTGCCTTCCCAATTAACCAGTTGAGGCCAGCACCACTGTTTCCCCATCAATACGCTCTTGGCCAGGAAGGGAGCCCTTGGCAAAGCAGCTACCAATATCTGCCACGGACCATTGGCCCCTCTCTCCTCTCCCCCAGAAACAGGACACACTTTATTCTCAGTCTGGGCAAGTGCCTTCCATCCAGCGCACCCGCTGGCCCAACGGCCTCCACACAGTGTCAGTGAAGGCAGCCCCCAGCCCCCACTGCCACCAGGAGGCTGCAGTAGCTGGGCCTGAGTTGAACCCCCCTGCCTGCCTTCAGGGCACCTAAATTAACCTCCCTGTCCCTGCCCCTTGCCTTGGGAGGCCCAAGTCCAAAAAATCCCCAGAAAATACCTTTTGGTTGGGGCCAGGGGTTAAATGGGCTGGAGGAGGAGCTACAAGACCCTCTTGGCTTCCAGCTCGAGGGCTAGACATGACAGGGACTTTGCAAGTTAAATCTGCATTCTCCTAAGTGCTGAAAAACAATCCATATGCCAAGAGAGCGTTGGAGATCTTGCAAGGGAGGAGAAACAGAGTATGGGTTGCAGAGACGTCTCAAAAGGACAGAACCCTCAGTTAACAGGCTTGCTCTTTTACCTGGCTACCCTTCTCAGAATAGAGAGGAAACTGACAGCCAGGCCAGTGCGTGCAAAGACTTTATGTAGCCTGTGAAAACCTGCAGGGGCCTTGTGAGGTCCTGACGCCGACATCCCTCCCCTCAACCTCCACCCCACACCCAGAGCCCCCAATCCCACCCTACCCCTGAAGGGCTGGAGGCGCTGCACCTTCTCAAGCGCCTAAGATTCTCTAGATCAGAAAAGGGGCCAACACTTTTTGCCAAAACAGGTTTTCAGTCACAAAGGCTGAACAGAAGCAAGTTTTCCAACTCACCCTGAGTCACCCAGAAATCTCTGCTAAGGCTGGGGTGGGGAGTGGGGAGCAATCTGTTTTGCAAGTGGAGGTCCCTACACTCAGAAGGGTCCAGGAGAGCAATTCTAGAAAGGGCAATTTATGTCATAAGTCCACTGATCTTCACCAAATCCTTGGCACCCCAGAACTCCTAAGGATAGGAGACTTTCAGAGTGATTGGCGAGGTCAGAAATCCTTATGTCTTCATCCCACAACCAATTTTCACAGTCCCAATGTTGTGACAGAATATTTGTGTGGGACAGCTGGGTGTCCGCTCCTGCTCCCCAGGTTGGGTGTCAGCCTGCACACTGACATAATTGAGAAGGGGATTTTTACAGGCTCTGCCATGTCCTTTCATTCCAAGAGCAAGAACAGCACTGTAGGAACAAATAGAAATGCACTGGCTAAATTAGTGTCGTGGCTACAGTACCTACTATGGAGGAGGAACCCGCTTAAGCCCCCTCTGAAAGCAGCCCCACGCTGGAGACCTAAGAGGAGGAGCAAGGCCCAGGGAGAGGCTGGCCGCAGGGAGGGCCGGGGAGCGCCTGGCATGAGCAAAGAGTGTCCCTGCCCCTGGAAGTGTAGGTCGTGGTGGGGAACTGGAAACACAAAGCTTAGAGTAGGGAAGAGAAAAGATGCCCCCAAAGAGTGTGCCCTCATTCGAGCAGCAAGACTCGATTTTGTCAGTGAGGAGACCGAGTCCATGGCAACCCTGCTTCCTCCAGATCTTGGCCCATGCACCCTGACACTTTATCTTTGAGGACATTTGGGGAACAAACTCCCCTTTCTCTCTCCCTTTCCATTCTTCCCACTACAACTTCCATCCACCTCCTATTGCCTCCTCACTCCCCAGCACCCCAGTCCACCTCTGTAGCTTGTTCTTGCTGTGACCTCACTTCTCACTTTCCCCTGGGCGGTCCCTCCTTCTCTACTGCCATCCTTCCTTCTCTAACCAGAAGCTTCTCCTGAAGCTTCTTGGCCCTGGCTGAGGGGGCACAGCAATTCTGGGCAGCAGTCTCCCCCTCCAGGCTGGAACTCACACACCAAGGCTTGTCTTCCCCTTGGCCATCTCTTCTGTGACAGTTCCCAATTACAGGAACTGTTCGCTGTGCATCTGCCAGGTGCTAGGTACTTTCCATAGATTAGAACCTTTAATCATCCAGTAGCCCTAAGAGATAGGTCCCATTGTTATGCCCATTTTACAGATGTGCAAACTGGATTCGGAACAGTTACCCCAGGTGCCACAGACAGGCCTAGAATTCAAACCCAGGCTCTAGGTTCTGTGGATGTCACCTGCTTCTCTACTAAATGGCTAGGCCTCCACTGGGCATGGGCACATTGCCCGAGAGAGGCCTGAGGGAGCCCTTATCCTCCTGCCTGAGTGTGGGGGAGCTGGCACTTCATTCTCAGGAACCAAAATGGGCTTCCAGGCCACCAAGACTCAGCTTCAGGATCAGCCAGTGCCAGGGCCCAGGGCAGTGTGGAGAGAAAGTGAGGTTTGAAGGGCAGAGACCACAGTGTGTACAGGGCATGTCCTGGCCCCTGTGGATCCAAGGAAAGCGCTTTTGCCACATGCTCCTTGTGGTATTAGCTCTCCCTCGCCATCCCTGCTTCCAAGGAGCCAGAGGAGCCCATGTTCGGTCCTCAAGGGAATGTGAGCCCTGTAGAGATCCCCCTGCATGGGGTTCAGGGTGGGGGGTGAGAACTTGGAGGGGTGGGGGGAAAGTGAGGGCTGCTCACCTTGTCAGGCTTAGGCGCTAACATGAAGCCAGAGATTGAGGGGACACACAGAACCTTCCCAAGGGCCCGCCAGGGAGTGGGCACTTCGGCTTTCTTGAAAGGAGGGAGGAGGCCACTGCCTTTACCCTGACTGGTGGCCCTGCTTTGGGACAGACAGACCAGGGTCACCCACAGGCTACACTGAGGGGCTGCCACTGAGGTTCCTCAAACCTCCACCCCATACTGCTCCATTTCAGCATCACCACCAAGAGCGTGTCCAGGTACCGGGGTCAGGAGCACTGCCTGCACCCCAAGCTGCAGAGCACCAAGCGGTTCATCAAGTGGTACAACGCCTGGAACGAGAAGCGCAGGTATGCCCGCCTCCTCGCTTCTGCCTGCCCCCTCCCCAGCCTATCCACGTTCTAGGCCCCTTAGGTCACCCTGCCCCATCTGACATGTGCGTATCCACCAACAGCGCACACAAGCAGACACCCACAGCCTGCTTCCACAGCCCCAGGAACTAGGAACTCATCACTTAACAAAGCAGGCTGCTCCTCTTGGCCAGACATTAGTAAGCATCAAACATCTCTCCTCTTGCAGACCAAAGTTTTCCTCATTCTAACTTTTACTTTATAGTCTTAATTCATCTTACTTAAGTAACTTAAGTTCTCTGACCCTCACCTTCCCACTGTCAAATGGCTGAGTGAGTACCTGCCCTGGTTCTCTCGGTGATCCTGGTGACACATGACCACTTATGACGTGTGTGTGTTTATTAGCTATAAAACCCTGGGCACAACCACAGATGATGGTGAAGACGCCTTGCCAACAACGTATTCTTCCTCAAGGTGCTGTGTGCCCGCTACTGCCCAGAAACCCGACAGGCTCCCTCCCACACAGGGGTAGGGAGGGACCTTGGGTTTGACCCTTTAAAATCAGAGCCACTCTTAACCGCAGGGGGGCAGTAGTGGGCAGATGGCCGGCCCTGGGCCAGGTCCCTGCCCTCTGTGGGATGTTTCCCTGTTATCAGAAGATGGCTTCTCAGCTCTGATCCCCTGGGGTCCTGTTTCTGGCCTAAGGAAGGCATGTTCCTGGCCCCCTCTACCACACAGAGGTGAGCCTGTCCTGGAGTGGGTCAGGTCCTCACACACTCAGCCTACCACACCCGTCGCTGCATACAAGGCCAGGGAAACACATACACCGCGCGATGCCTGCACCTCAGCCCGCAAAGTGCTAAGTGGGGTGGGGCGTGACTGGCTTGAGAGACTGGCATGGAGTCAGGTCTCCAGTGTCACCTTCCCACTCCCTATAGCGGGCACCTCTGCCACCCGCAGCTCCCAGCCTGACCCTTCCACCCTGAGCTCAGCCCATGACCAGCTCTCCCACAGCTGACACTCAGGTCCAGCCCCAGTCCCTGAGCCTTTTCTTGCTGCTCCAAAACTGCCTCATCTGCAGTTACTTGAAATAGAAAGTGATGAGAGGGAGAGATTATTTTCTATAAACCTGACGGGAATGCAGCCTTCTTTCTGGTCAGGGCAGGCAACTCACGTGGCAAAAGCAAGACCTGTCCTGTCCACTATCTGTCACCCTCTGGGCTATGTGTCATCAGAAGTGGAACAAGTCCAGCCCTAGTGCCTGTTCTTGGAGGTTTTCGAGCACAGGATTGCTGGGAGACCTTCGGGCCTTTGCTGAACTTTGTCCTCCCCCGCCTCCTCCCAGGCCACAGCTTTGATGGAGAAAAGGCAGACCTGGGCCCTGCAGCCCTGTCTTTTTTATTTCTGCAAATGTCGATGATGAGCGCAAAGTGATCACCTTGTTATCCTGTCTCCCATCACGTCATTACAGAATGAGCTCATCCCTTGCTCTGGAGTTGCTGAATCCCTCTCCCTCCTCCCAACCTTCTCCCACTCCCCCCCCACCCCCCCGGCCTCCCAAAAAGGTTTGCCTGTCTCCATGAATGGAGATAAAGGAACAAACTGAAGTGCCCTTTGCTAGACCGAGGGTAAGGAAGGAGAAGGCAACAAGGTGGCTCGGGCCTAAGGAAGCCACTGGAGCCTCTGAGCTCTGAGCCCAGGACTCTGGGCTGCCCCAATGATTGCAGTGCCTACTTTGGTGACCTTACTCAGGAATCAGGAAGGAGGCAGAGGGAGCTGTGGAACGTGTGACGTGTGGGCCTCTGGGGCAGCCACTGTGTAGAAAGAGAGGGATTAGAGTACCTAAATAGACACGGTGACGAGGAAGGTCAACACAGGCCTGGCCACTATTGCAGAGAGTGACCACCAGGCAAGCACCACCAATTACCCTCAGTTTGCAGGCAGTAGCTTCTAGATCTGGTGTCTGGAGTATATGTCTTCTTGACACAAAATACAAAGATCAGGTGGAGGGAGATGATGCCCCCACCCATTTTCTCTAGGTAAGTGCAGATGAAGACATGGACTCGGGGGGGCAGGAGCACCCCACCAGGCTGGGGACAGACCTGTTCCCACACTGGCAGCCATTGTTCGCTGGGCAAAGCTTAAGTCTCTTGTGCCTCAGGTTCCTCGTGCACAAAGAGGGTTTACTCCATAAAGCTCTGCGGATAAAATGAGATTGCAGAGGTGGAGGCTGCTAAGAAGGGACCAGGCTCATGCTGGTGAGCTTTTGTGGTATGTGTGCTGGAGTCCTTGAGATATTCCCATTTCCCACAGCCCCCTCACCCCCCCCCTCACCCCCCCCCCGGGCTCCTGCAGTCCTGGGGGGTACTCCCAAAGACAAGAGTGAAGCCTCTCAGCCGTCAGCCTGTGCATTGCCCCAGTCATGGCCCCGGCCACTTATAGTGTGTTTTCTCCTCCTAGGGTCTACGAAGAATAGGGTGGAAAATCCCTGATGGGAAAACTTCACACCGGTTGGGAGACGAGCAAAAGACTTTGCAGATTAAAAGCAAAAAAACAACAAAAAAAAATTCTCTCTTTCTCACAGACATGAGACACAAATTACATATTGTTACAAAGCACTTTTTACCAAGGGTCAGTTTTTACATTTTATAGCTGTGTGGAAAGGCTTCCAGATGTGAGACCCGTCTCTTGCGCTCCAGACTTCATTACAGGCTGCTTTTTACCGAAAAGGGGGAAACTCATTCATGCCTTTCCTTTGTAAAAAAATGCTTTTTGTATTTGTCCAGACATCTGAGCTTTATAAGCGCCTGGGAGGAACAGGGAGCTCGGTGGGGACGGTGCAGAGTGTGGCTCTGTTCCTAGCGCGGGGCTTCCGCCCCCAGCTCCTGGCGCCTGTGCACAGCTGCCGCAGGCTCTCCTGGGCTCAGGGTGGGCTCCGGACTTGGGGGGATGCCACAGCAGCCCCATGGCCAGGCACGTGGGCACAGATCTCGTTCTGCATCTGTTCTTTGAGGAACGGGGCTTGGGCTGCCAGGGCAGTGTTCTTTACCCCTGGGGTTGATTTTGACACACTCTAGGAGACGCTTCCAAGATCATGGGGTGGAGAAGCAAATGGTCCTGAAGGAAGGGGTGGGATCCTCTCTCTGACCTGAGGGTCTGCGAAAGGTTCACTGCTTCGATAGTTAACGCTTTGGAAGCACGTTAAGTCCCCAATACTATTAGCAAAAACCTTAGGAAAAAACTTCCCAATCTACGAATATACAAGCTATAGCAGACATGCACTCTGCTGACAAGCGCGAACCTTAGAGCATGATTCCTTCCCCCGTGTGTGGGACGCGCAGCACTGCACCATCTATGTGTGACCCCCACGTGATGTGCATGTTAAACAGTGCCGTCCTCTTGTGAAAATTAAGACGACTGCACCCTGTCCTTTGTAAATACCCTCTGAGGCACACCCCTCCGCCCTCCGCCCCTCCAGCACCCGCCGCGTTGTACTGCTGTGGCCTGTGTTACGGAGATGTCAGAAATTGTTAGTGTCGCATGCAGGTTTCATATTCTTTCTAAGACAAAAGAAAAGTAATAAAATATATTTGAAATGCACCAAAAGTCTAGGCTACTGACTGTTTTTCTATTCAGCCAGGATGACAACCGAGTAAACATCTACCACGTCCTGCATAAGCAGGCACAAATGTACCGCAGGAAAATGGTGTTTCCCAGACACCTGTCAACACCGTCACCCCCATGGAAAGTTGGTCCAGTCCCAGAAGCTGGTTTTAGGCCAAGTTTCTCCCCATTAGACCCACACATGTTGGGACAGCTACGTCAGAGCAGCCCCGCAGTTCACACGGGACTGGAGAGTCACGCTGACCATTCAGAGACGATAGTAGATGCGTCTCGGTCCCTGAGGCTCAGGGCCCACTACTCCAGTGGATTTGGCGGGGGGTGGACAGGAGTGCCCACTGGGAGGCTGAGGGGCTCTGGACCCACAGCTGGGGAGACGGTGTGGCTCCGTGTCTGCTTCTGCAAGATGGACTGGCCCAGACAGAGCAAGCAGGGCACTCGGCGCCAGCGCACGGCCAGCACATGGCAGGCACAGGCTCAAGCGACATGCACAAGACCAGGCTTCTGTGCGCAAAGCGCCAGGGCCCCACATCTCCACGGCAGCTCGGCAGCCAGGCCCTGATAACCCTGTGCCCACCTGGGCACCACACTCCTCCACGTGCTTCCATCCTGTCTTGTCTGCTATACCAGGAGCCCGGAGCCAGTCACCCGTGCCCCTTCCCCTCCGAGGACGCTGTCCTGCGGTGGTTGCTGTCCTTACAGGGACACACAGCATGAACCTGTCCTAGCAGGTTCTCCTCGGGTGCTACAGCGGGCCCATTCCATCACAGCCTCACCTCCTGGCAGCATCCTCACGCTAAATGTATTCCTGAGGAAACTGAGGACCGGAGAGGCTGAGAAAGTTGCCCATGGTCCCTCAGCAGATTGCTCCAACCGGTAAAGCTGATAGCGGCAGCAGGAGCCACAGCCATGCTGGGCAGGGCAACCAGATGCCTGGGGTTGGTCCCATCTTTCCTTTCATAACAGGGAAAGACGAGAGATGGGACAGGAGTCCAGAGACCAACAGACAGAAGAGAACACAGGGCGGCCCCATCGGGGCGCATGCGGCGCAGGGGAGAGCAGAGACCAGACTCCTCTTTGCAGGAGCCCTGAGCCCTGCTGGCCCCAAATCAGCACCAGTGGGACTTCACAAGGAAGTCAGCTTCAAAAGCCCCCTCAATCCCCAAACCACCACCCTTCCCCGCCCCATCATGCGAAGGCTGCTCATTGCTGGCTCCATACACAGGATTCTCTGTGTTTCTCCCCAAGTTTCCGTTTTCACCTCCCACTTATTCTAAACACTCCACACACACCTGGGGCCTGCTCACGGGTCTCCTCTCTCCCCCTGAGGATCTAACACCGGCACAGTGGTCTGACCTCCCAAATCAGACTGGCTTCTTGACAGCAGAAACCACGCCCCTGAGAGCACGCCAGGCTTTGACCTGAGGACTCGCCGCACATGCTCCGGCGCTGCCCTCCTATCAGGCTGGGCCAAAGGCCTAGCCGCATCAGGCACGGTGGGTAAATCTTCAAGCACCAGCCGTCAGTGAGCAGGAGTAGGGGTTTTGTGTGGGTGTCTCAGCCCCGACAGAGACTGTGTATCCCTGGAGAACAAAGGCTGGCGACGCTTCTGGGGATGATTTGGACCCTGCTTAGGGGTCTCAGCTGGACCCCTAAGAAGGGACTCTTAGTCCCAGCACTTCACCAAACACTGAATGAAGGCCCTCCAATGCCCACGATGGTGCCCAGCTCCAGGGAAAGATGCCCTTGCTCCCAGCTCCAGAGCCATTTTCCGTAGTTTTTCTCCTCTGGGAGCTCTATGTCCACCCACCACCTTCCAGAAAGGCGAGTAACCAGTGCAGCAAAGCAAGGCCAGGCTGCCTGTCTGAGCTGCTCTCCTGGGTCTCCCTGGGGCGAGGTGAGCGCAGGGCAGCCCAGGCCCTGGTGCAGGTCCTGCCCCAGAGCCTCACCCCCTCACAGACAGGCAGGTTCAGGACGCTGTGCCGTGGCCCCGACCCCCCACTCCTCACAAGCCA
The DNA here is from genome assembly GCA_004024925.1 of Scalopus aquaticus. Classification (NCBI taxonomy): domain Eukaryota; kingdom Metazoa; phylum Chordata; class Mammalia; order Eulipotyphla; family Talpidae; genus Scalopus; species Scalopus aquaticus. Next base: position 57,503 of record PVIJ01007783.1, read on the forward strand.
GCCAATCTGAGCAGATACACTCTGCTGCCCCGGGCCTGACTCCTGGACAGCCGAGTCCCCGAGAGCGCCAGCCCAGCTCCGCAGACCCTCGTCTTCCCCAAACCTCTTCCCTGCACCCCGTGTGCTTACCTCCACCCTGGGCTCAGAGCCAGCTGCATCAAGGTCTGATGTAAAACAAAGATGTAGTACCCCCTGCTCAAAAATTATTGCTCTGTGCACCTCACATGCCACACGCGTATGGGCGCGCAGTTTGGCCCTGAGTTATCACATGATTTGCACTGCAATTTAACAGCTTCATTTAAACTTGAGCATCTAACAAGATGTGTTCTTAGAAGCCAGCAACTGTGTCCTACACTTCTTTATACACCCTCCCAGGCCCTGTGAGAGCACTGAGGAGGCCCCCAATCGCTGTGACAGGCTGAGTCTAAGAAGCTCCCTCAGGATATACCCTCTGCACCTTTCACTGAGCAACCACTGTGTGCAAAGCACAGTGCTGAGCACCAGGGGGATGAGAGACTTGGGAAGGGGTGCCCCTTGGCCTTAAGGGCAGAGTTCAATCTTTACTCACCCACAGTGCCTCATTACAAACACGCGCTCAGTGCAGCAGAAGCACTGGACGCTAGGCCCATCCCGGTCTGCCAGGGAGACAAACACACCACCTGAAACTGCATGTTGGTCTAAGCATTCTGTTAGAGGGTTGCATAGAAGGGTCTGGTGGCACCCCAAAAGGACACCTGGGAGGGGGTGAGCCCTGACTAAGACCCTTTTGGTTCTGGCAAGGCTCGTGGCAAATCACAAGTTGTCCTCAGCCAACAGTAGGAAGTGTTGAGTCCATCCTGGCTCTGACACATCCGTGGTGCCTTGCGAGCACGTGCATGAGACAGGCCACCAAAGACTGAGAGTGCCAAGGGCGGAAAGCGAGAAGGCTGAGGGAATTCAGAGCGGGACTCAGGAAGGGTCATGGCCCTGCTAAACATCCCCAGAAACCAGCCACAACTCCAACTTCCACTCCCATGTCAGCCATCTCTCTTCCCTCCATCGTCACCAGTGCGAGTCTGTCCTGCCAGAGAGCCATGGCTGCGGCCAGCCCAATCACGGTAAGGAAGTCCACCACAGCATTTCTGCTCACCCTCCCACACAAGGAAGACACTATGTACTGCTTTTAAGCACTTAGGATGTTTTCCTTCTACCCCTTCCTTTTTGGAAAAGTTGAGTAACTATTCCTGAAGGTGACCAAGAAAGCAGTGACACCCAAAGCAATTTTCTTACTTTCAAGGTAACAGCCATCTTCCCCGGGGCCGGGCCGCCCTGACCTGTGCCACCAGAGGGCAGCAAAGTGCAAGGAGGAGTTCCTGAGGCCTGGGGACACCGGCGACACAGGGACTGCCACAGTCATTGCTCACTGTGAGTCAGACCCTGCGCTGAGGGCCTGACATGCCTTATTCCATTGAATCCTGGCTCTGTCATTAGCTCCACTGTACAGATGAGGAAACTAAGGCTCAGTGAGGTGAATACATTCCCCATGGTCACAAAACTAGCAGGGGCTCTACAGCAGGGTTTAGGCTTCTGTCCCGGGCCCACAGGAGACTCTGCGGGGACCTCATCCAGAGGCTCACCCCCCCATCAGTAATCCCCAGTTAACTAGGCAGCACAGACAACCAGCCCCAGCCACGTCTGCTTTGCGCACAGTTCATTTCCTCTTTTCAAGGCAGAAGACAGTAGCAACCCTGCGCCCCTGGAGGGCTCCTCCCACTGACCCAACAAAATGAGCCCTGCACTGTGAGATGGCTGCCGGGCCCACACTTGGTAGACACTAATTCTGCTGGAATGGAAGCAACCAGAGACTTTTTTTTTCCAAACCCCACAGTCACCACCAAATAGGATAAACAAAATGACAACGATATCCTCAAGTTCAACTGAATGTTCAGTTAGAAACAAATTAAAAACATCAAGAAGGTGGCTTTTAAAAATGAATTCAAAACCAGCCTTGGGCCTCCCTGGTGGCGCAGTGGTTAAGTGCTCCGCTGTGGAGCTGTCGCAGAGGCAACGTGAGTTCGACCCCTGGCTGGGGAGATTCCCATATGCGTGGCAGACCTCTCCTGCCTGGCCTGCTGCTCCCCTCAGCGGTGTGTTTCCGTCCATCTGCCTGTTCTGCTCCCCACTCTGTCTCTGGTGAACAGTCTCGCCGCCCCACGCCTCTGGACTGTACCCAAGCCTGTGTGCATAAATAAATAAATCTTTAAAAAAATAAAATAATAAAATAACCAGCCTTGTTTGACCACAGGAGAGTTGATATTCTGGGATGAGTAATAGGCACAGCTCATTCGACGCAGACGAGGCTTCTCATCTAAGCTTCAGTCACCCCCAGAGCAAAAAGACAGTGAAGCAAAAGTCTCTTTCCTTCAAACTGCTGTTTCTTTAGAGGCACCCCTCACACGAGTCATTTCTAAATTACAAAGCATCCCTCCCCTCGCCCCCCGCCCCACCAGAAATATTGACCAGCAAAGACAGATTGGAGTTCAGAATTTGCATTGGTACGGACAAAAAAAATGATAAACTAAAAAAATGACGAGAGAAAGAATACCTTTCAATTTTTCATAGCTGCTGAAATACCAGCCCTGCTGATACCCGATACCTCAAGGAGCAGCAGTGTTTACTAAAAATAACAGCAACAGTAACAATCAGTATTTATTGACTGTTTTTTCACCAAACCCTTTACTAGTCCCATCTTACAGATGAAGAACTTAGGAGAACGTAAGAAGAACTTAAGCAACTTGTCTGAGGCCACACAGTGGCCGAGCGGCCGCTAAAATCTTTGGATGGCCTAAGGGCGGGGTGGTGACCATATGCCCTGGTTTACTGGGACAGTCATCCCAGTTCAACTATAAAGAATTTCACTCTCAAACGAATTCTAGTGTACTTGATAAATTTATGGCTGTCCCACTTACAGGATTGAGCAGGAAAGTACCTAGGGTGTGGGGCTGGGCAGTGTCTACAAAACAATTAGTTAACCTCTTCCCTTGAACAACTTAGTCTTAAATGAGTGTGGGCCCTTTGGAAGTAATGGTGACTCTTTAATCTCATAGAGCACTTATAGAATATTCCTGAACAGTCTCCTGCTTCTCCCTGCTCTACCTGGCCTGCTTCCACTCCCAGACAAAGATGGAGCTGATGCCCACGGACTTTTCACTGAGGAACACATGGCACTTTGGAGACCCATCTGTTGAATGAAGACCCAAATCAAAATCCCTGTCCCCCTCTATGTGTCTGTCCACATGGGACTCCCCAGATAATCAAAGTATCAGCTTCTGGTTTTAGGAGAACAAAAGTCAGCCAAGCAGCTGCACTTCTCAGAGGACTGAGGAAAACTTGTCCTTGACAATTTGGTTGGCATGTGCATAAGAGAGGGATTAGCTACTTCAGAGAATGGTAATGGGTTACAGCCTTTGACATCCTATGCCAGTTCAAGAAGGCTGGGGAGGGGGGGCTCACATCAGGAAGCTTGGGGAAATCCAGGGGGACTCAAGGAACAACTCCCCCTATGTCAGTCCAGAGCTCATCACCCCTTGAGACTGACAGCTTTGGTCAGGTCTGGAGTTTTCCAACAATAAGACCGTTGACTTGCTCCCTTTGCTGCGCCTGCAAGAAGTGGGCTGGAGAGAAGGCAGAGACCCAAGAGGTAGGCCACACTGGAGCCTCAGCCTCCTTGAACTCCCTGGAGCCGGGGCAGCTTTGGGGGCACTTGGGCCGTTAGGGGTCACCCACTCTGTTGTCCTCTCTGAGTTTAGCCCCTGTCACGTGTTCCTGAGGATTCAGGATATACCAGCATGTGATCTGTCTGACCTCAGTTAAGGGGTTTTCTGCACTCATCATAGGTCTCTTCAAGTGGCCCCTTATGGGATAGATACACAGAAGGGACCAGGCCCTCAGCTCGGTGTCCCACCCCCAAATGTCCACAGAGCTGAGAATGCAGCCTGGGAGCCAGACCGGCTCATTCAAGTCCTGCTCCTCTCCTGAACAACCAGTGACCACGGGCAAGTGACTTAATCTCTCCCAGCCATAACTTCCTAGGGCTATAGTGAGCACTAAATGAGGGTGTCAACACAGAAAGCAAGCAGTCAGCACACGGCCCTTGCTCATTATTATCGCCCTGCCTTTAAAATTTCCCAGGGAAAACTGCACTACTGTATCCTCTGTTGACCTACCTGGGTTGACATCACATTCATTGGACATAAGACAGCAGACATCAGGCCCAGTTCTACTAGAACAAGAAGCTGGACACTTCTGTGAACTGGGGCAGACTCCCATGTCTCAATTTCATCACCTGGAAAACAGAAATAATAGCAGTGCTTAATCTCAATATTTTTAAAAATATTATTGAGACTACTTAAGTCGAACTTTGTGTGGCACATAATACTCACAGAGCAAATGATAACAGACAATAACAACAACTTCATGTTACAACAACATACTTAACAATCCAGGGACTCTTACACTTGGGTATACAGGTGGCCAGCGGGCATGAAATAAAGCTCCTCATCACTTCATACTAGGGAGATGCAAATGCAAACCACAACAAGACATCATCTCATACCTATGAGATTGGCTGATCGCCAGAAGACTGCTAACAACAAGTGCTGGTGAGGATGTGGAGAAAGAGGAAGCTTTATACAATGCTGCTGGGAATGGAAATTGGTGCAGTCATTCTGGAAAACAGTATGAACCTTCCTCAAAAAAATTGAAAATAGAGTGCCCTGATGACCCAGCAATGCAATTTCTGGGTGTCCATTCAAAGAATATGAAGTCATCAACATGAGGAGTTATAGGCACCACAATGTTGATCGCAGCAGTATTTATCAGAGCTAAGATAGGGCAACAGCCCGAATGCCCACTGACTGATGACTGGAGAAGGAAAACATGTGCACAGGGGAATGCTATTCCGCTCCAGCAGAATGGGAAGAACTCAAGGGCATTATGCAGGCAAAATAAAGACAAGTATTAGATGATCTCAACTATATATGCAATGTAAGGAAATAAAGTAGAAGAATGGACAAAGTGAAAATAAATAAAGTGGACACTGAAAACAGGTAACAGAGGTGAAGAGGATGGGGGTTGGGAGCAAGGGTGGAGAAGGTATTAATGGATGGTGGTGTGCATTGTGTTGTCTTCTTTAAAAGTATTTTTTTTAATGTGGTATTTTTTCCTTACTTCATTGTTAATTTTTGCACAATATCTAAGTTTCTCCCCTCGGGTCACCATAGTTCTTCTACCACAAAACCCTCCATAACCCATCACCATAGTCCCTCAAGCTCTTCATCCCACCTTGCTTTCACCCCTCCCCTCCAGGATGCCTAACATCTATGATCAGTTTTCAAGGTTTGTCTTTGATCCTTTGCTTTGTTTCTCTATATTACACATATAAGTGAAACCGTCTGATATTTATCTTTTTCCTTCTGACTTATTGCGCTTAGCATAATCCCTTCCAGCTCCATCCATATTGCTGCAAATGGCATGGGTTTATCTTTTTGATGGCTAAGTATTATCCCATTGTGCATTAATACCACATCTTTTTTTTAAATATTTATTTATTTATGCATACAAGTTGGGTGCAAGCCAGATGTGTGGGGCGGTGAGAGGATTCACCAGAGACAGAGTGGGGAGCAGAACAGGCAGATCGACAGAAATACACTGCTGAGGGGAGCAGCAGGCGAGGCAGGAGAGGTCTCCTGTGCCCTGTGGGACTCTCCCCAGCCGGGCACGGAACTCACGCCACAGCTGCCGACAGCTCCACAGCACTGTGCTTAACCCATTGTGCCACCAGGGAGGCCCTATATACCACATCTTTTTGATACATTCCTCTGGAGGCTTTTAGGTTGGTTCCATATCTAGGCTATTGCAAATAGTACTCCTTTAAACATAGGAGTGTAGGTTTCCTTTCAAACCAGTGTTGTTGTTTTTTTTCCTTTGGGTAGATTTCTAGGACTGTAATAACTGGGTCATATGGAAGATCCATTTCTAGTGTTTTGAGAAAACTCCACACAGCTTTCCACAGTGGCTGGACTAGCTATTGCATTCCCACCAGCAGTGTAAAAGTTTCTTTTCTCCTACATCCTTGCCAGTACTTGTTCTGTTTGTTTTTTTTTTTTTTTAATATGGGCCATTCTCACCGGTGTGAAGTGGTATCTCACTGTGGTTTTGATTTGCATTTGCCTAATAATAAATGATGATGAACATGTTTTCATACACCTGTTGGCCATTTGCATTTCTTCTTTGGAGAAATATTTAGCTCTTCTGCCTATTTTTTGATTGAGTTGTTTTGTTTTGAGTTGTGTAAGTTCTTTGTAGATCTTCAGTATCAGTCCCTTATCAGTTCTATGGTGTGTAAATACTTTCTCCCATTCAGTGGGAGGTCTCTATGTTTTGGTTACTATCTCTTACTGTACAGAAGCTTTTTAGCTTGATACAGCCCCAGCTGTTTATATTCTCCTTTGTTTTCCTTGCTTCTGAAGATGAGTTAAAAAATTTTTTTAATAAAAGACTCTAAAATCAGGGGTGGCGGCGGTGTATAGGGAGAGAAACATCTTGGACTCTAGACCCTCTTGAAAAGCTTATAAATGTTATGCTTTCTTTTCCCTGAAAAAAAAATGCACAGACTAGTTTGCAAACAACTTCAGGAGATTCTGGGACCTCGCTGAGGTCATCAGTCTGACTCGTTGGTCCCTGCGTGAGGAATCCCTGCTCCACCCTCCTGAAGGGCTGCGTGAGTGGTTCAAGAACAGGAGCCTCGCAACTCACAAAGCAGTTTGCTCTGTGGTTGCAAAAGTCAAAGTGCTGAAAAGGTTTAAAACTCTTCCTAGGTCAGGACACTGAGAGATGCTTCCTGAATTCCACCTGCAGACCCACACAGAGGGAGCATACCGCCTTTTTCAGGCACCACCCCTGACCTTTCTGGGAGCCTGGGGCCATGCTGTGACAGTCTGATCCTCTCAGCTCAGCTTGCCAAGCCTCTCGCTCTTCCAGGGATGGTGTCATGACCTTTGCCATCCAGGTCACCGGCTCAAACCACCTCCAGACCATTGTGTTTTTATTAACCCCTCCCAAGCTGTGTTTCTGTTCTTAGCCACCACACTGCACTGGTTTGGCAGGCACGTAACTGACCCCAACGCCCAGTCATGTCAGAGTAGAGTTCTATGCCACACACGCCTCTACTTCAACCTTAAGTTTAGGTGATCAACCTTTTGAAATTAAGCCTGCCGCTATGTCCGATTAAATATGGTCTTGCCAATTACTTCCCTATCACTTCACAGCTTTGGGATGTGTTTGAAATTGACATTCCATCACTCAGAGCATTAATTCTGCCTCTCAGCTTTGAGCCATTTGCTAATCCCATACAGGATAAGGAAATCAGTGAGACTTGTGCATCTTCCCCTGTCAAGCTGTAGGCAAAGTGCTTCATTCATGTTCTCATTCAATCTTCACACCAAGTCTATAAAATTGACAGTGACATCTACACTAGCATCCCTGTTTTATAAACAAGAAAACTGAGTCTGACAAAGACTCAGTCGCTTGCAGAAGGTCACCTAGATACCAAACAGGTAAGCCAGCATTTCAGCCCAGGCCTGTCTGAGTCACACCACATCATTACACCATCAACATTTCCACAATGAATAGCATTTTTCTAGAAATGTCTGTATCTCCAACTAGACTGTGGGATCTCTGACAATTAGGAGATTTTTGTCCCTGAATTCCCAGCCCTTAGCAAGTGCCTGTCACAAGGTAGGTGCTTCATGACTAGGGAAGGAGGAAGGACAAGGAAAGGGGTCGCTGGGGGCTGGTGTGCTGAGGGGAAATGCTATTTGGAACTGAGTCCTGAAGTTTGGGATTTTCTCTTAGAGTATTTATTCTCCCTTGTATAACATTAAGATACATTGTTTTCCTCGGCTCTCTGAAACTACAGTATGACTATGAAATGTTTTGTAAGATAAAATGGTATAAAGCACAGAAGCCATTACTGTGCATTTATATGAAAATATTTTAAGCCATCCCAGACCCCAAAAATACTTACCAAATCATACCAAGCAATACATAAACCCAGAATGACACTCACAGCCAGTAAAAGCAGGACGATATGCTAAATACACCTCCTGGATAATGCAGTTCTGGAGAAGGAGCCTGGCAGGGCCGCTCTCACTGCTCTGGGTGTGAGCTGCTGCCATACTGAGCACGAGTTTGCTTTTTGCCTTTTGTTGTAAATAGGTGACAACAGGTACTAATGTAGGTCTTTTGTACAAGCCAACTGTCAGTGACACGAACTTTCAAAAATCAGGGTATGACTATATTGTCATCCTCACAGGGCCAGCAGTCTCTGTGTCCCCAGCCCCAGGGTCACCGCGGCCCTGTGATTACGACACTCGTTCACACAAGTCATTAGAAGCTGACCCCTAAGTGGGGGCCCTCCATCCCTCCCACATCCCACTCACCCCTGAGTTCAGCGATCTGCTCTCCAGTGCGCCTCCCCACACACCACCCCACAGCCCACTTCCTCAGCACAAGAGGCCACAGGTTGGGAGGGAGAAGATTTAGGAAGCCTGTGATTGAGATTTCTCAAATGTTCTACAGGGACACCAAATTCCTGATTAACTCAAACACTCTTTTCTATAAAACAGATTTTTGAGCAAACTCAAAGAGCTTTTGTACTAAGGTATCTGGTTAAGGGGAAAAGGCTTGTTATAAAATGACCAAACACCACTGGTGTCAAAGTACTATCTGGACATTGAACCAGTTCTATCCACACTGCTGTCTTATACACTCACCCATCACAGCATATGACCTCTACTTAACCCTGTTCAAGGTCCTAATTCTTTTCTGAACACCATCAAGCATAGTTTCCATTAAACAGATCCCTGTGGGTTAATAGACTGAAAGACCAGGCCCTGGAAGGTTTACATGGTGCCTGTGCTCGCATTCAGGACAAAGATCCAAAGCGCCATCTTGTGGCTACTTCATAACTTGCCTACTACTGCTACTGCGGCAAGGCATGGCTGGCCTCACCATTTTCATCTCAGCTATTGACCATAAAAATCACTTTAGAATTTTCTCCCTGCAAAATCTATCCCTTTGAGCTAAAAAGAAAGCTGCAAAATGTACTGGGTAAAAGCAGAACTCTGGAATCAGACAGAGCCGCCTGGGTTGGAGTCCTGGTGTCACCACCGACTAAGTCCCCCTTCATCAAATTACTGCCCCACATGGAAACTCAAGGTCTCAGTGGTTCAGCGGAGATGATTTCAGGTTCCATCTCATAACGTTGCCTGAAGGACTGAACCCAATCACGCACATAAATCCTTAGCACAGCCCTGAACCCACACAGTATGTTTCCTACGCTTTTCAAATCTTTGACACATATTTTGATTTCAGAGGTGTTAAAGCACAAAGGAAAGAAAGATCATCTTAGGTCCTTGCTTTCTCTGCTCTGTGAGGGCGAGTCACCTGGGCTTCGCTATGACAATCCGTGAGGACACACCATATCACCCCCAGGGCTGGCGTGTTCTGAAACTACAAAGTGCAGTGGACAACTCATCTTCTCGGGTTCCCAAGGGGAGGATTCAGCCATTCCTGCTGCTAGACTGTTATGACTGGGTGTGCACATCTGGGGAGGGGGTCATCAAGCCACAGGGCCAGCGCTCTCCTTGTTTCCCCTGATCATTGAAGACAGACAGAAAAGAAACCAGAGAGCAGGAGGGGCTTGAAGAATAAGGAAAAACAAAAAGGAGGCAGAGGAAGAGGCTCTGGCAGAATTGGGCACTGACTTGGGTCCTCAAGAAGGATTAGAGATTCTTAAGCATTTCTAGTAGCTATTTCAAAGGCTACAAGATGATATTGCCATTGTGCCCAGGTCAAATACCCTCGTACTAATCAGTTTGTTTAATCCTAATAGTCATTAACTTTTGTAGCTGTCCTCAAAGGTAACATTTATTGAAATCTGCTTTGTACCAGGCACAGTGACAAGCACATTGTTGTATGTAATCTGCCCAGCCACCCTAAGAAATAGGTACTTGTATGATCTGCATTTCACAGGAGAGAAAATCAAAGCCCAGAGACGCTGAATAATTGACCCCTTTCCTCGGCAGCAGCATCCGAGCATCACACTCTTTCCTTTGGAAGCGGCTTCCCCAGCCTGGAAAGCCTGAGGGGCTGTAAGCCATGACACCCAGCCCCCACCCCAGCAGAAGAGGATGGGCACGCAGGAGCCTGGAGGCCAATCAGAGCCGGTGTCCTGCCCCCGCACGCTGACTGGCTAAGATGCAGACACATGACCCAGGAAAGTCAATCAGGGACATTAGGAGATTTACTAGAAGGAGGTTAAAGTGGTTCCTCTCATTTCTTTGATCACAAGCCAAAAGAATGTGGACTCGGGCACCAGAGGTCATCTTTGGATTCCCGTGAGCAAAACCCACCTAAGAACAAAGCTAATGCAGAGAAGGTATCAGAACAGCAAAATGGAGGGACAGGACTAAGACTACACAGGTTAGTCCGGGACCTGGATACCCCTGGAAGTGTCCCAGCTCTCTTCTCAGGTATAGGAGCCAACTCTTTCTATTTTTGTTTAAGCTAGTTAGAGTCATGTCTCTGTCATTTGTGATCAAAAGAGATATAACACATCGATAAAGCTAAAAAATAAATAAATAAGGTCCAGTTGCAGAAAATAATGCTTACATTAACTTTATAATTATAAGACTTTTTAAAAATAATTAACTACAAATGGCAGTACTATTTAATTAAAAACGGATATAATTCTGTAATAGAATGCTTTTCAAAGCCAGGAACTTCAACCTAGTACATTAAAATTAAAAGCTATCATGGAAGAACAATTTCTAGAAAAGATCAAAAAGAAGTGACTGTAGAGTATACGAGAACCCTTTCTGGGAGTTTTGTATGTTAAATATTTGCAATTTATGTGGCAATATGGAAATATCTTCAGAAACCTCTGAATAAACCACTTAAACCACTAATCCCATTTCCAAGATTGTGTCTTAAAAGAATTCCAATCAAGGAAATTAATACCTACATGGAGATGTTCACTGCAACATTATTTACTGTAGGTAAAAATAAATAAAAAAATAAATAAAAGCAAACTCAAAAAGTTAGGATACAACTGAGTATGTTGTTGTTATATTGATTTCATTAAATATACATAATTAGGCAAACTATTCATATACAAACATAAAGATATTTATTCAGACATTTGCTGAGTACCAACAATCGTTTATTGAGTTCCTATTGTGAACTATTTATTTTACATGCTTCATGAAAAACAGTTTAAATATTAGGTGATTTTTAACAAGCCCTTTTTTGGGCACGTAATCTAAAGGTGAACTTTTTCGTAACAATGGCAAATGAAGGACCGGAAGTGTGTGGTACACGAGGAAGTCCACACGAAAGCCCACTCTGCAACACTCCACGCACAGCTGAGGACTGAGAAGGTACGCGGATAGGTTGCACCAGGTCTTTGTAGGCACCATTTGCAGCTTTAGGTGTCTTTTCCAGCTCATGTTCCAGAAGGTAAAGGAAGAGCTTTCATAAAGACTGTCCCAGGGCTCAGCACCATGCTGGGGACTTTATTGCCACTGCCTACAGCAACCCTTGCAATGATCCCTAGGGGAAGATGTCACGATCCCTTACTTATAAGGGTACTGAGTTCAGGGAGATTGCAAGGTTGCCTTGTGTCAGGGGCAGAGCCGCTAACACACAGGTGGTCAGCGAGCCCACAAGCAGGAGAAACCGTGGAGACCACAGGGTTAGAGCAGAAGATCTGCAGCAGGGAATGGGCTGGGGAACTTTGAAAATCAGGTGGAAGGATATCTGCGCTATGAAAGAGGATGGGCTAGTACCTGTGCTCTAACGCCTGGAATGGGGAAAAGCAATCATTTTCTAGAAATGGTGCATACACATGCGCGCGCGCACACACACACACACACACACACACACACACACACACACACATCATTGCTGCCCTCATAGTCCATGACAACACTGCCTACGATTACCTCACCTCATCCTACTAGCAGGCCTCAGTCAGGCATTATTATCCCATTTTACAGATTAGGACACTTAGAAATAAAGGGCATAACCAGGCAACCAACCCAGTAGGATCTATTCTTTCTCCTGAGCAGCACACAGCCTCTCTGGAGCTCAGCCCTCTCCACACCTGTACAGTCTGTGGCACATTTCCAAACTCTGGAGACAGAGGGGGTTGGGGTGGTATAGCCCAGGAGGCTCTGAGGGGCCTGAGGTTCCAAATAGTAGCGGCACAGCTGGTGGGAGACAGAGGCCCAGCTCCCCACTAATTGTCCCCCTTTGTGGTGTTCAGTTAAGGACTCAGAAGAAACCAATCTTTGTGTCTTTTCATGGTTAAAATTCTACATGGAACAGAAACCTCAAAGCAGCCACCAAGCCAGTCTTTGTTGGGTTTCTAGGCAGTAGGGATGCTGCATCTCAACACTTAGCGCTCAGAGAGAAAGGGGCTCGGTTATTCAAAGGGGAGTTCAACAAGAGCCTTTTTCTCCCCAGTCCTTGCAATGTTGGACTCACTTTTAATCCCCGGAAGAAACGTTGGATCCCTTTTCTCCTTCACATCGCATCGTTGTTCCTGAGAGTTCAGTAACTGGTGGTGGAAGATTTTCATGAGTAGTCGGCCGGTCCCCATTTTCTATCCCATTCTGGTAGAAACAGTTTAGATTTCAGAATCTTGAAACCTTTATTTTTGAAAAACCTCAACACGCTCAGAAATATATATATAAGCTCAAGTTTCTTTTTTTTTTTTAAGATTTATTTATTTATACACACAAGCTGGGGTACAGGCCAGAGGCGCGGGGTGGCGAGAGGGTTCACCAGAGACAGAGTGGGGAGCACAACAGGCAGATCAGAAACACACTGCTGAGGGGAGCAGCGGGCGAGGCAGGAGAGGTCTGCCGCACCATGTGGGAATCTCCCCAGCTGGGCGTCGAACTCGCATCGTGCGCTGTTGACAGCTTCGCAGCGCAGCGCTCAACCACTGAGCCACCAGGGAGGCCCTATAAGCTCAAGTTTCTAATACTAAGAAATAGAAGCACTGTGATTTCACAAACAGTCTCAACTACATCCCTCCCAAAGTGCAGGATTCGGAAGACAGCATGCCACGGGAGCTTTGGCTTGATGTGCTTGTCCCAAAGACCATGTTTATTCTGGGAAAAAAGGCCTATGGAATGTTTAGGTGCCTTTCCCAGGTAAGAAAAGGAATGTTTCTAGCTTTATGAAGAATAAACAGCAAGATGTATTGCCTTTTCTGGACCCCAAGTTCCCCTTTGGACCAATCATCATCATCATCATCATCAAAACCATCCCCTAGAAGCAACTAAAAATGTGCTGGACCTGCCTGAGGCATGTGACATATTTATTTCCTCCAATCCTCAAACTTTCCAGATAAGAGGATTGCTTGGCCCAGTTTGCACATGGTGAACACAACGTCTGAGGTCCCAAAGAACCACCAAGGTGCTGGTGGCAAATCCAGAAGTCTAGCCCAAGATATGAACTTCAGTCCGAGTCCTTTCTGCCCCAAACTCGTGCCCCTGTCCCTCACCAACCTCTGGGCTCAGCTGCTGAGAGCACTCACAAGCCTGCAGATGAGACCCTGATGTTGAGGTGGGACACTTTCCTCCTCTTCCAGAGGCTTTCTGCTGACTCACCAGTCCCCAAACAGGCTGTTCCCAAATAAATGTCCTCTGACCCCTTTCCCCAGACTACATGGTTCTCCAGACACTCTTCTTTATTATTACCCCAGTCAGATGCACATAAAAACCCTGGGATCTTGGGATCCAACAGTGACAACAGCTAAAATGCAGACATTTTCATTCACCACTAAGGGTAAATACAATCTCTATGGAAAGGAGTTTGCAATACTTATCAAAAGTTTTTTTTAAAGATTTATTTATTTATGCATACAAGCTGGGGTACAGGCCAGAAGTGTGGGGCAGCAAAAGGGTTCACCAGAGACAGAGTGGGGAGCAGAACAGGCAGATTGATGGAAATACACTGCTGAGGGGAGCAGCGGGCAAGGCAGGAGAGGTCTGCCGCACCATGTGGGACTCTCCCCACTGGGCGTCGAACTCACATCACCACTGCTGACAGCTCCACAACTACACAGCGCAGCACCTAACTGCTGCGCCACCTGGGAGGCCCCAGAATATGTCACTTTCTGATGAAACCGTTATGGAGTGTTCGTCTCATATTTAAAACTAATACTTCTTATATTTTAAGTCATTTCTATCCCAAAGAAGTAATTAAAAAATCTTAAACTTATACTAAAAATAATCTTTTTGATGTATTTTTACATATTTCAATGTTTATATATACAAAATTGATAGGTGTTCTCATTCCTTTTCATGGATAAAGAATTTTTTTTTATTTGTGTCTTTTACATTACTGTATATTCCCCGTAGGTTTCCCACCACCAATTCACCCATGAACCATCACCACAGTCCCCTGTGCTCTCCTCTCCCCCGTTCTGAGCCCCAGTTCTCCCCCCTCTCTCGCTGGTTGACACTCTTGTATTTGGTTCCCCTATATTCCTGTTATAAGTGAGACCATTTGATATTTTTCTTTTTCCTTTTGGCTTATTTCTCTGAGCATGATCCCTTCTAGTTCCATCCATGTTGCTGCAAATTGCATGTGTTTATCTTTCTGAATGCTGAATAGTATTCCATTGTGTATATGTACCACATCTTCTTGATCCAATCATCTATTTTTGGGCATCTGGGTTGCTTCCATATCTTCGCTATTGTAAATAGCGCTGCAATAATCATACGGGTGCATGTATCCCTTTGGATTAGTGTTTTTTTGTCCTTTGGGTAGATTCCTAAAAGTGGTATTGCTGGGTCATATGGTAGCTCCACGTTTATAATTTGAGGAAACGCCATACGGCTTTCCACAGTGGTTGGATCAGTTTGCATTCCCACCAGCAGTGTAGAAGAGTTCCTTTTTCTCCACAGCCTCGCCAGCATTTGTTGTTGCCTGTTTTTTTAATGTGCGCCATTCTCACTGGCGTACTTATCAAAAGTTTTAAATGCACTGCTCTTTGTTCCAGGAATTCTATTTCTAAAACTTTTTCCTATAATACATACGCCCATATGTATATGGCATATAAATAAGACTACTCATTATGAAATTGTAATAGCAAAAGACTGGCAAAATTGAAATGCACATTTTATAGATGGTAACTGTATCCAGAGGAAAATAATTCACTCATAAAGAAAAATGAGGTGGATCTCATTGTATTGATATGGAATTAACTTCAAGATATATCATTAAGGTGCAGAACTTTCTGTTTGGTGTATCTGAATAATCAATTAATGAAGGAAAGTTAGTGGTGTGCTGGAGTCAGCTCTACAAACGATGAGAGCTGACTGCTGCATTTTCAGAATTTTTGTGAACCAGTTATTAAATTACTTGTAGCTTGAAATCACTGTGTTGGGAGAATTTACACCACAGACATAAGGAAAAGCTTACAAGCCAAAGTTTGATCCAGTTGGTTTTACCTGCACACCTCGGAGAGAATTCATGAAAACGCCAGCAAAGTTAAGGGAAATCAAAGTCAGCCCTTAGGGTTAGCAATAGTGAGGAACTGTTAGCAACTGAGCTTGGAAGGAGCTAGACTTGAGAAGTGGTCACCAAGTCAGAGAGTGTAGCTAGAGGGCAGGTTCGTAAGACAGCCTTTGAGAGAGGAGATCCAGGGAAGCTGTCCTGTGAGCTTTTCTCTCCAAGTCCTTTACACCCACCTCCCAGTCTTCCTGTATGGAAAAGGCTTCCAGGCAGATAAAGACCACTTGGGAGACAGGTGCTGAGCTCCACCTCGTGGCTGCTCAGAACAGCTCCCTGGAGGTGACAAAAGGTTGCCAGGAGTAACCACAGAGTATGGAAATGCTCCAAATAAAGGCTTCACCCAGACAGTAAGAGCGTCACTGAAAAGCAAAAACTAAACTATCAACACCAAGCCAAACATGAAAGATATCTTAAATGGGTCACTGTAAAGCAACAGAGCATTGAATATCAAGGCAACAGAGAGCAATAAATACAGAGAAAACACTTGATAAGATTCAGCACCCATCTATGATTAAAAACTCTAAACAAGGTGGGAGTTGAGGAAAGCTACCTTAATATAATAAAGGCCATATATCATAAACCAACAGCTAATACACTACTCAATGGAGAAAAACTGGAAACACTCCTCATTAGATGCAGCATAAGACAAGGATGCCCGTTATCACTTCTGTTTAACTTGGTACTAGGGGTTTGGCCAGAGCTATCAGATAAGAACAGGAACTAAAGGAAATCCAAGTTGAAAAAGAAGTGAAACTTACTATTCACAGACAATGTAATACTCTACCAAAAAAAAATATTAGAAAGAATGAATGAATAAAGCAAAGTGGCAGATTATAAAATAAACATACAAAACTCCATAGCCTTTTTATACACAAACAACAAACAAGAAGCAGAAGAAATTAAGAAAATAACTCCATTTATAATTGCATCAAACAGAATTAAATAAATTAAATAATTTATTTATTTAAATCAAAGAAATTAAAAGGCCTGGGGGCCTCCCAGGTGGTGCAAGGGGTTAAGTCTCAGCATATGACGCTATCGGTAGCCACTGCAGCACGAGCTGGGTCCCTGGCCAGGGAGCTTCCCACATGGCGCGGCAGACCTCTCCTGTCTCGCCCACTGCTCCCCTCAGCAGTGTATTTCTGTCCATCTGCCTGTTCTGCTCCCCACTCTGTCTCTGGTGAATCCTCTCACCCCCCCCCCCACACACACACCTCTGGCCTGCACCCCAGCTCTTGTATGCATAAATAAGTAAATCTTAAAAAAAAAAGAAATTAAAAGTCCTGTACAATGAGAACTATAAGGTGTTACTAAATGACTTAGTGACATGAGGAGGTGAAAGGATACACCTTGCTCATGATTGAGGAGAATCAATATAATCAAAATTATTATACTGCCTAAAGCAAAATACAAATTTAACATGATCCCCATCAAAATACCACCAATACACTCAAAGAAATTGAACAAAAAATACTGAAATCTATATGAAGGGCCTTCCTTGTGGCCTAGGGGTTAAGTCTCAGTGCTATCACCACTATGGCCTGAGTTCCATCCCCAACCAGGGAGCTAACCCATATATGGTACAGCAGACCTTTCCTGTCTGGCCTGCTGCTCCCCTCAGCAGTGTATTTCAGGAGATTCCTCCTTCCCTCCCTGCTTCCCATTCTGTCTCTGGTGAATCCTCTCACTCCCACACCCCCACCCCCTGCCCCAGCTCTTCTATGCAAAAATAAAATAAATAAAATCTTTTTAAAAAATAAATAAATCTATATGGAACCACAAAAGACCTCAAATTGAAAAGCAACCCTAAGAAAAGAAATGGAGATATGTATTACCTGACTTCAAATGTTACTATAAAGCAACAGGATTAATAACAGCATGGTATTAACACAAAAATAGATACATGGACCAACAGAACAGACTTGAAAACCCAGAAATAAATCCAAGTACATACCGGCACCTAATCTATGATAAAGCATCCATGATCATAAAAAGGGGGAAAGGCATTCTCTTTAATAAATGATACTGGAAAATTGGCAAGCCACACATTAAAAAATGAAGCTGGAGTACTTGCTAACACCAAACACAAAAGTAAACTCCAAGTGGATTAAAGATTTAGATATAAGACCTGCAACAATAAAATACATAGAAGAAAATATTGGTGGTATGTTCCATGATAGCGATAAATATATTTTTGGTGCTTCAATCCCCATGACAAGGGAATTAGAAACAAACAATTAGGATTACCTCTAGCTAAAAAACTTCTATACAGCAAAAGAAAATACATGACAATTAAACAGATATCCTACTGGGAGAAAATATTCAAACTGTGTAACTGATAAGTGATTACTATCCAAAATATATTTAAAAACTCTTACAATGCAACAATAAGAAAACAAATAACCAAATAAATAAATGGCCAGCAGATAAGAATACACAATTCACCATAGAGTATCTTCAGGAGGGCAAAAGACATATGAGAAAATGTTCATCATTACTTCTAATAAGAGAGACACAGACTAAAACTACAATGAGACACCTTCTCACACCTGTGAGAATATATGAAAAAAAACCCCCAACAACAAGCATTAGAAAGGATGCAGAGAAAAAGGAACCCTATTAAACTGTTGATGGGAATGTGAACTGGTGCAGACATTATGTAAAGCAATCTAGATTCACCTTGAAAAACTAAAAATGGAAATACAGTATGGCCCAGCAATCTCACACTTGGGCATAAGCCCACAGAATAGGAAACCAACAAAAAGTCCTTATGTTCCACAGTGTTTACAGCAGCCTAGGACATAGAAGCCACCTAAATGTATGCTGTCAGATGACTGGATCAAGAGATGTGGTATAACCTCACCATGGAGTATTACACAGTCATAAGAAAGAATGAAATGCAGTCAATTTCAACAAAACAAAGGGAATTTGAGAGAGTTATGTGCAGCAAAGTCAGAACAATAAAAATAAATACTGGGCATTTACATATCAGACAATTCAATAACAAAAAACACTTTCAGAAAATAGCGGACATTAATAAACATCCTGAATTATGGGGGTGAAGGAAAGGTACGAGAGGACACAAGGGATGGCGGGAGTCTTGTTCATATTTTCAAGATCTCTTTCCTTTTTCTAAAGCTCTTCAAAAACAAATAAAAAAAGACTTCACCCACAAATTCACCTGACACTTCTGCCTCCTGCTCCCTCACTCCCTTTCATAGCTCTGCCTTGAGAGGAAGAATTGCCCCTGGGAAGTCAATCCTAAAATCCTCCGAGGCTGGATACACTGGTCAGAAGGGAGCCCGTCAGAGGCCCTTCAGGCAATGGCCATATCCATATGCCGAGGCCTGCAACAGGTCAAAATGCCTCAACAGTAAGCTATAGCATCTCTGGTCAACATTTAACAAATACAAAAAATACTCTGAAATTTTGTCACAGGAGCCATAAAAATTTGACAGTCTTTCAAAAATCTTAACTCATAATGTAATATGCAATTCTAATAAGATGTGATCTAGAAAGAGAAGCAAATTCTCTCTAGTCTGTCCTTTTTAACTAAACTCATGGGAGATGATGTTCAAATTTAAATGGTAGCCCTCCCTGAATGGAGGCAAGGGAACAGCCAAATGACTCTTCTGCCCGCCTGCACTGTAGGATCCCCCATTTCCCTTATGGAGCACTGGCTAAGTAGCAGGCATGCATGGAGCATGGACACATACACAGCTCCATTTCACTGCCAGGAGATGTTCTGAAAACCCTATTCAGGAGGCAAGGGAAGGGCTGACCTAGAGGGTCCAGCCTCCACAGCTGCCACCGAGGGGCAAGGAATACTAGGATCTGGAAAGGTCTTTCATCCTGGTGATCCAGATGAAAAGACAGAAAAAATGGTCTCAGCCTAGTTCCAGATGTGTCCCATCTCCCCTTCCCAGTATCCTTTCATGGAGTCACACTATCTCTGGTTGAGGCTCAGAGAAAGATCATATTGTGACAAAAAGGTGAAGGGAGGACATGCCCACCTGCGTGCACTGGACCCGACTGCCCAGGAGACAGTCGAGAGCTTCCACGTGTGCTTGGAGCCATGGGCACAGGAACTGCCTTCTGAAAGGCCCCCAGCAGCTCACCTGGCCCTGAAGTCCCAAAGGGAACACAACCGAGGTGTAAGACCTTGGCAAGGAGAACGCGCCTGGAGGCCCAAATCCTGGGAGCGGCAGGAAGCTGAGTGCCAGGAATTGGGGCACTGGTCCCAACCCCGCTGGGCACCTAGGTGCAGTAGCATAGCTGCTCAGGTGGACAGAGCCAGGCCTGGGACACAGGTGGGGAAGAGGGCAGGGCACAGCTGAAGTCAGGGGCTTGGCCAGCTGCACTGTGTCCCCACCCAGGTAAAACTGGAAGCAACAATAGCCTCTGTGTGACCAGATACAGAGAAAATGACTTTTACAAATAACTTTAGTGGAAAACTAAAAGAAAGAAACAAACCATGCCTTTCTTTTTGAAAGGAACAAAGAGCATTTGAAAAATAAATCATACTTTTTCTGAATAGTAAAAAAAACAAACATCCACCTCTTCTTGATCCTTTATGTGGGAGGAGCTTCTGCCTGTTGCTTATGCTTTGAGTCTCCACTTAAGTGCTCTCTCCTTCCTGATGCTTCCCTGCTTCACTCGCCTGTATGGGGAACACCCTTTCTCTCCTCCATCGGGATGCTGGCAACTTACCCATCTCCTTTCTATACTGTGGGCCACCCAATGGCAGAACTTGGGGCCAAGACTGCTCTGGGACACACCCAAGCCTCAGCCCAGAACCCAAACCTGGCAGGTATTCAGCAAATATTTGAGATCTACTACATGAATAGCCATTGGCCTCATTATTATGTATAATGAAGTACAAAAAGTTTATACATTCATTTTCATTGTGAATCTTAATATCAGAGAATCAGAAGACATTAACCACCATCCTTTGATAAAAAAGTTATGTTGCACTTACAATGGGTGATCTTGCAAAGAAAGGGCTCTTTCAGCTCTCAGATTCTAGAACTGCCAGGTGTTGTTTCATCTAGAGCTGACAAGCTCTAGACAGAAGGAAGCAATGTCCAGGGGAAGAGACACAGTGTCAAGCTGCCATAGGGTCAGACTCTAAATTTTCTTTATTAATAGTTTTCCTTTTTTGAATGTGGAATATACATAATAATTGTAGTTCTTAAAAAGATGTTTCAAGAGCAATGATTTCTCTCCTATTCCTGTCCCAATTGACTCTTTAGACAACTTTTTGTGCATGTTACAGAGTTTCTTTATGCTTGGACACACAAGATGGATGTTTATTTGATATCTCCTTGCTACATAGACTACAGTCTTGCATCACTTAACAACATCCAGCTACAGTTCATTACTGAGCGAGATGCTGTCCTGTGGCACCAACTGCATACACACTGTCCACACTGCATCCATTCGATTGTGTAGACCGCATCTTCTTGACCTAATCTTCTATCCGTGGGACTTAGGCTGCTTCCATGTCCTACTTATTGTAAAGAGTGCTGCAATAAACATAGTAGAGCATACAATTTTTTGAATTGATGTTTTTTTCCTGTTCTTCAAATAGATGTCCAAGCCCGGGACTGTTGGGTCATATGGTATCTCCATTTTTATTGTTTTGCCTTTTAAAGGCAAATCCAGATTGCTTTTCATGTATCAAACACTACTGCAGCGAGATGCTTACATCATTCCATAGATAAGCAGAATCCTTGCCTGCTCAGGTTTTGATAGAATCTCTCTGAGCTTCTCAAGCCAACCCAGACCCTTTTCTTTACCCACCTCTCTCTCCCTTTGGCTTATTTCTGAGATGCCCTGGTGCCCACAAGAAAGGTCAGAAGGTCCAGCCCATTCTGGAACTGTGCCTCTGAACCCATGTCACTTACCCCCCAGCCCTCAGTCCACTCCTCTCCCCACACCGTGACATATCTGGCCCAGTGCAAGCCTGCACACCCAGTGGGTGACTCAGAAATGCCAGGATCCAGGTCTTATGTTATAAAACCATCGCTCTTTTCACCAACAGGTGGCACTGCTTTCCACCTTTAGCCAGCTAAGCTGCTCTATGGGAAGCCCAGCTGGCTGCTTAAATTAAGGTATGTATCTCCAACTTCCAACGTCAACAAAACCTACTTAAAAAACTGTCATGTCAGAGCCAGGGATTCATATTCAGTTGGCCTGATTTCAGTCACATTATATGTATACTCAACTTCTATATTTGCTTTCTGGACTCTACAATAGAAGAGAAGGGAACTTCATTTCAGTATTCAAGGAAAGTCCTACACATTACAGCTGTCTCTTTCTCTGCATACATATTAAAAATTGATATAGTGCCAGAGTTGTACTTATATCTTAGTTAAAACTACAGTACCTATGAACTTAGCAAACGTGCTTATTTGACTTATATTACAGCTGCTATAAGCATATCTGCTGGGTTTTTTTTTTTTAAAGATTTATTTTTTATTTATACATACAAGCTGGGGCACAGGCCAGAGGCATGGGGCGGCGAGAGGGTTCACCAGAGACAGAGTGGGAAGCAGAACAGGCAGATCAGAAATACACTGCTGAGGGGAGCAGCGGGCGAGGCAGGAGAGGTCTGCCACACCATGTGGGATTCTCCCTGGCCGGGTGTCG